>AYEL01077479.1:0-60517 GCA_000484575.1 Olivierus martensii
AAATATGGATTTTTTTCGTATATTGATGATCTTTTGGATTCCACAAGTACGCTTTATCTCTTTTAAATTCAATTAATTGATTTTCTAAATCTGAAGTCCACACGAACTTGACTGGAAAAATATGGATTTTTTTCGTATATTGATGATCTTTTGGATTCCACAAGTTCCACAAGTAAATTGTTGGTTGTTGTGGAATCCAAAAGATCTCTTATCTCTTATCTCTTATCTCTTATCTCTTTTAAATTCAATTAATTGATTTTCTAAATCTGAAGTCCACACGAACTTGACTGCCACCATTTTCAATTTGAATGTAACAGTAACATGTGACAAGCCTGACACGTGATTACAGGACGATTTTGATTGGCCCCAGAAGAAAGTTGCGCCAACTTTTTAGACCCCATGTTCAACAAATTGTTGGTTGTTGGTTGTAGTTGTCCCAACCCAAGAAGTGCTATCAGACATGTTAAAAATCGACAACTACTATGAACTATCCACGATTATTAGTTGTAGTTGCTTGTATTTCGTCCAGTGTGATACGGCCTTAAGTGTACAGCACACTTCAAAATATGAACTGTCCTCGATATACGTAATAATAAAAGTTGTTACCGAAACAATAAAGATATTTTAATTAGTATTTTTCTTGATTCTATACGAGCAGCAAAAAATTATATATTTTAATTTAAACAAAAATCCATTAACGTGTAAATGCAACAATTGAAATTTTCAAAATAATTTCTTATGATTCGTGTAATTTATCTTTAAAAGTAAAAACAAACAATGCTAGAGTTTTAAAGAAGTAAAGAAGAAATGTTGATTTATATAGATTTTTTTTTAAACTTATAGAATTTACATGAAAACTGGCTATATGCTAGTACAGTATGTTCTCTGTAATATCAATATCAGCTTATTATTGAATATGATAATAAACTGTCATTGCAACGTGTACATGAATAGTAATTTATAATAGAAAAGAAAACATAGAAAAACTAGTAAGTAGAAAAGACGAATAATATTATTCAGAGAAGGAACAGAATAAAGCAATTTAATTATCAGTGACAATCAATAGGCTAGACTGTTGTCCAGACTTTTGTACTAGTTTTTCTTTTGTCTGTCAGTATGAGAAATGATCAAATATAATACAGTAGTCTCTACACAATATCTATATAATTTACGATCCCTGGCTATCAGGTACTTGTATTTAGTTAGAAAAACAATCTCCATTCAAGGAATAAATTTAGAATTAAGTAGTCATTAACGACTATTTTACTGCAAACAAATCAAAGCATAAATACAGAGTGAAGAAAAACTTCATAGTAAAATTTTGTGTACTGTTAGAGGGCTTCGAAAATGTCTAATGAGCATATGGTCTAAATGGCACCGTTTTCGAGTTATAGCTCTTTAAGTTTTGTCAGTCAGTATGAGAAATGATCAAATATAATACAGTAGTCTCTACACAATATCTATATAATTTACGATCCCTGGCTATCAGGTACTTGTATTTAGTTAGAAAAACAATCTCCATTCAAGGAATAAATTTAGAATTAAGTAGTCATTAACGACTATTTTACTGCAAGCAAATCAAAGCATAAATACAGAGTGAAGAAAAACTTCATAGTAAAATTTTGTGTACTGTTAGAGGGCTTCGAAAATGTCTAATGAGCATATGGTCTAAATGGCACCGTTTTCGAGTTATAGCTCTTTAAAGATAGCTATCGAGTATACAAAGCGTCACGATGCGTCGCGTCGCTCTCCTATTTACTACAGGGTAATAAGAAGGCGAGCGACGCGTCTTGGCAATGCGACGCGTCTTAACGCTTTATGTACTCGATGGTGATTAGCTAGCTTTAAAGGGATATAACTCGGGAAAACGGTGCCATTTAGACCATATGTTCATTAGGCATTACCGACTTGTTTCGAGGTCCCCTATCAGTACACAAAATTTTACGACGAAGTTTTTCTTCACTCTGTATATGCATTATAATTATTTGAAGAATTTTATAATGTTGCCGACATTAATGCTTTCTATGCGATTAAATGGGGCATTTTATTTTATTAAATAAGTATATGGTCTTTATTTAAAAAAATAATAAATTTTATTTGACATAGTAATCAGAAACCAGATAAAAATTATTACTATTGTTTCCTATGAAAAATAGCCCTTCGATATACGATCTCTCAGTTTACGTAATGACTATTTTAGATACCAGATAAACGTGTATACGAGAGAATACTATACAGGATGTATTTATATATTTATACTTTATATAAAAATTATATTATCACTTCAGAAATTCATAGAATTTGATGCATTCTTATGCATGTTTACATTGATTAAGGTATAAAACATAACTGTAATACTAAGAAATATATTTAAAAACTTTCTGTCTGGTTTAACAGTTAAGTTACTCTTATTAAATTTTATTTTTGGTTTGGTTAGTGTACAAAGAAAAATAAATATCAAAACGTAACGAATTTAAACTTATAAAGTTGGCCATTGTTTAATATTTACTTAATTATTTTTGCACAAAATTCTTTTTTGTCAGTAACGTCTAACAAAGTTCAAACTTGTGAAAGACATAACACACAGTATAAAGTGTTGAAGAAAACTAATTTCGTCGCATTGTCTATAGAAGTAAACACAAATCTACTCAGAGAAACAAAAATTTGTTTTTTTTGCTTCGGAATTTATTGAAAGATCAGTAGTGCAAACGTTATCGATAATTTCAGAATTTTTTTCTTTTTTGTTACAAACTATAAACTGGAAGAAGTTCAAACAGGATGTGCATTAAACAACTTGTTGCATAAAAATTTTTACTTCATATATTTTTTAAAACACGGAAATTATTCGTTCCACGTACGAAAATTTTTCAAATAATTAATGTTACGAAATAATTCATATTATGACTGATAAATCAGGCAAAATAAATAGCGTAATACTGTTTATATTTCATGAAATATAAATGCAAATTTTTTATTATTTGCTAAGTTTTATTTGCAGTTTTCAGTTTGTCAATGCCGAAAGTTAAATATTTACTTAATGTTGAGTAACATTAAAATTTTCAGACTATAGAGTAAACAATTTTGATTTAAATATTTAAAAAAAAAATTAAATCAAACGGAATGATAAAATATAAAGGATAAAAATTATAATGCTCTATATAATTTTTTTAAATCTTTTTTATATTGCATAAGGTTTAATATTATTAAAATAATTATAAAATCATCAGGCTGTCTAGCTGTTTATCCCCACTAATAATTTTTGATCTTTCTATGGAATTTAATAATGATATTCTTCCATTAAATTAACCTCAACACTGCATCATTTAATTTATATTAAAACAAATACTGGACATTAAACTTTCTGAGATATTCTCTTCATATTATGCACAACTCATCATTGATTTTTAAAAAATTTAGTGAGAAAGCCAAGTGATTGAAGATGATCTTGAAGTTATATCACTTAATTCTTTATGTTTACCATATAAAAATGGCCGATGTTTAAACTTGAATGATTATTCCATTTCAACCATTTGATTTTTATAAAATTTCCCAGGTCTATCAGATCATAAAAGTCAAATTTTTAGTAAGTTTAATTAAATCTATAGCTTTATCCGTTTAAAAATGGCGGATATTCAAACTTTCGGTTTTTTATTCTTGACGACAGCATCGGAAGTCAGTATTGAGTCTATGGGAGCGGCGTATTATCAACTTTTGTGACGGTATTAATGCGCACGGAACAGTCGATTTCTTTGTAAAAGGTAACAGTGTGAGCAAGAACCTATTTATTTTTATGTAATCGTGCCTCTTAGTTTTCAGTTTCTAATAAACATTTCAATGTAATTTGCTTCGTTTTTGACGGCTTATCACGCAGTCTTTCGAGAACAACTTAAAATCACTACTTTCCGCCATTTTTGAACAGTTAGAATCGATTAGAATGCCCAAAACATCATGGCGCATCTGATCATGGTATATATTATAGACACACAGATAATTTATTACATATCAAAATCATGTTAATATGGTAAGTTTGTTTGAAGTTTACAGCTTATTTGCCAAAATTGTCATTATGTTATGGCAATTTATGGTAACATGGCGAATAATTTAGTGGACTACATTATCAGCGTAGTGATATAAATAAACTTCGGCTCTCCTATAGACTCAATACTGACTTCGGATGCTGTCCTCAATTATAGTAATAATGATGTAATTATTAAATTGATTTTTATGATATTCAACATACAGTTTATGTCGTTGAAGATAATTTTAATGACATATTTTGATCCCAAATCTTTAACCATTCTGAATTAAAGGACACATTCGGAAAGTAGGCGATTGATTCTGAAAACTTCTTGTTTTAAATATTGAATAATTGAAACCTTATTTCAGCATTAGAAAGAATTTATGTTAATTTACTTTACGGAGAAATTTTTATTTATTAATAACAATAAAAATACATATTTGATGAAAACAAACCTGAATTATTCAATTCTAAATCAGAATTTCGTCGCTTGTTTTGAAACTAATACAAAATTAAGCTGATTACCGACAATAAAATTTAATTGTTATAGTACTTTGGAGAAATACGTTTAAATGCCATGAGAATGCCACGATTGGTATTTATTATTCAATGAGAATCGATTAAGGGAAAGTAAAATTACTCCTTATACACCTAAACGTATGATAAGAATTTTAAACTCGAAACTAATTTTCAACTTTAAACTATCGAAACTTTCACGGTTTAAACATGATTCAAAAATTCAACATGCTAACAATAACGATAAAAAATTAATCATCATCATCAGCATGAAATGTTTATTTAGTAAATCACGTGTAAATAATATCATAACAATACGGATTTTAGAATATTCTAATAATTCAGGTTAAATAAAATTGTTAGTATGTTCTATCTCATCGATAATTACAACTTCTTTAAAATTGATTGTGTACTTAAGAGACGTAAGTTAAGGAACAAAATTTGGAGAATATCTTATAATTATCTTTCATAAGAGTGACAAATCATTAGAACTGATAAAAATATATATATAAATTAAATTTGCAATACTTATAAAAGTGTGGGCACTACTACAAATATTTTGCTTCTGGAGTAAGTTAAAACTTTTTGAAATTTATTTATTAAGAGTAATTCAACTTTTTTATTAGAGAGAAAATAATCTTAAATGTATTTATGTTAAGCTGATTACTCTCTAGCCAAAAGTTATCCACTAAAACATTTTGAACTATCCAAAAATTATTTAGAATATAAAAGTATGTTTACTGTATTATTATATATAACTTAAGTCAGCCAAAAGTTATCCAATACTAAAACATTTTGAACAATCCAAAAATTATTTAGAATATAAAAGTATGTTTACTGTATTATTATATATAACTTAAGTCTTGAGAATTAACTTTCAATCTTGATCTCAGTTGGACTAATGAATTTCTTATTATAATCTTTTATAAATAATAATACAAGTGTTCTACCAACAAAAATTTTTTAGATAAATCAGTATTTTGCATATATGCTTATTAAACCATTCATTTATTTAAAATATTTCTTCTTTAAATCACTTCTTACATTCTTTCTGGAATATATTGGTAGATCCACTTATAGATTTTTATATCGACAAATAATTTAAAAAGAAATCTTTACATTGTTGGACAAAAGTTTTTAAAATTGTTAGAGTGTGGGTTAAATAATTTCAAAAAAATGAATGAATAAATGTGACTGTAGAGTTTACCACTTTTGTTATAAACATCTTTTCTTGTAGAACTGATTAAAAAGTTGAAAATTCTCAAACGTAGATCTTTATACATTAATGTATTATTGTATACAAGTGCAGCATAAGTCAGTTAATTGCTGCACCTGTGTTTTATTCGAAGATGTATAAAACACAACAGAAAAACTTTTCACTGAACAGCCTGTTTGTTTTGAAGAAGTGGTGGTAACTTGATCGAGATTATGCAGTTGTAAAAGAAGGTTTCGTTAGGCAATTCCTAGATATTCAGTCACCAAGTAGGCAAGTTATCTACACATTAAATAAAAGGTTTGAGCAGAGAGGTCTGTAAAAGAAGGTTTCGTTAGGCAATTCAGTCACCAAGTAGGCAAGTTATCTACACATTAAATAAAAGGTTTGAGCAGAGAGGTTCAGTAACCAATTTACTACGAAACCAAGAGACTTACAGCATTTAAACAAAATGATTGTGCACCAATTTGAAAGTGTTTTTGATACTAATGGTGACCTTTATGACAGAATTTGCAAATTAGTGGCTGAACACTGTTATAAATGTTAATAAACTTTAAAAAAATTTCTGTAGAACATTGTACATTTTCGGTTAACTGACTTATGTCGCAGCCTGTATAATTAAGATTATTGTGATGTATTATTTTTTTAAAAAATAATAATTTTAAAAGAAAGTATATTTTATTTTTCATAACTATAACTTACATTAAAATTATTTTCTCGTTTAAATCGTGAAATATAAATAATTACTCTACACAATCACATATCGAAAATCAGAAGTCACGAAATCGTCCAATTAAAATTATTGGGTAAAAGTCGGGTTTACGTGTGGGCGAGAAGCGCAGCGTCGCGTGGCGCCATTTGTATACATTAGAGAATTAGAACCGGCGTCGCGTCCAGTCGCGCCGCGGTCAGATTGTTTTAGATCACGTAGATCTGTCTATGGGCGGCGAATCTTCAATTCTCTAATGTACAGTTTTTGGAGTGAATCTTTAACATAACGGAATTGTCGCTTCGTATTTTATACATTAGTCGGTGGGCGGCGAATCTTCAATTCTCTAATGTATACAGATGGCGCCACGCGACGCCGCGCTTCTCGCCCACACGTAAGCCCGACTTTTACCAATTATTGGATATCGTAAACTCAAGACGAAATTAACTTAGGCGGGCTTCTCGATAAACAAGTGTTGCCAGATACAAAATAAGTTATACAATGTTGCCAGTTACATTAAATAAATTATAAATAATATTCGATTCGTAAGAAAAATAATGCAAGATAACACAACCGATAACAATTGGTATATTAAAAAAAAAAAATTTAAAATTTTAACTTCTATTATTAACGAAAATAATTTCATAATTATTAAAAGAAAACTTAAAACTTTAGTTCATTCCGGCGAAATTTTCGACAATAATAAGTTTACAGAAATATAATTATCCAGACAGATCCATAAAGTATGAATAACGAGAAATTATCGAGGAAGAAAGACATTTCGTAATTATCGTTTAAGCAAAAGAAAAAAAAACTATTCAGTTATTTTTAGCAAAAGTTTAAATGTTCATTCTAATCGCTAATTAAATTCTTTCGTACTCATTATCTTAAATTTCTAAAATAGACGAATTGAAGCGTAATCTATATTTTATCACCTTTATACCCAAAACTGTTTTAAATTTTTGATCCAAGAGGAATCTCGCATTATCTAGGTATAATTTATCTTTCTCATTGTCTCCAGGTGACGTTAATTCATCTCTAGATTTAATTTTGTATAACTGAAGCCATTGAATTATCTTCCAAAATAGCATACTGTTGCCAGGTAAACAACTTTTAAAATTGTTCTGCCATCGATCTGTCGGATGAAATATTTCCACATTGCAGCATAATTTACGGTGTTTCATAACAATTTTAATCTGTTTACTATTCATAACCAATTAAAAATTATATTTTGCGTATTTGTACCACGTATCGAACGATTTTTTTACACTACACTTTACGAGTTTTCTCTCGATAAAATAAAATTTGGCGAATTTTCTTTTTACTTCTAATGGAAATAGCTAAGTCGTTAGAGATGTGGTAAGAAACGACATCATTTATTTCTCCGAGATAAGAGCATTTTCTGTAATCAGTCATATTACTTCGCAATTCGAATTTCAATTCCATCTCTTCTGAAAGTGCTGCAAGCGCTCGCTCTTCTGATTATTACTTTCTATCTCATTTGGCTAGTCAAGGGCATAAACTAATAATAAAGAAAGGAAAAAAAAAACACTTTTTAATAGTTTGCTAAGTTAAAATAAATGTTCTTTTCGAGAATGTTATCGTTAATTTGCTTAATATATTCTCATTTAGATTTGGTTCTCTTTAATTATTTCGATTATAAAATATGTTCTAGTGATTTTTTAATAAGGGTGATTACGTTTCTTGTGATCATTAGCCAATTTTTTTAGTGCTTACAGATTTAATTCATAATATAATTTTGAACATATTCAATTTTTCTGGTATAAAAATACATCTTTAATCCTGAAACACTTCTAAATTCTTGTCATCAAAAGTTCTAATTCTGTGAGAGAGGAGACTTTCGGACAAAATATGAGGCCCAGTTCAACTAATATTTTTGAATTTCTTCAAAAAATGACAAATATACAGTGGTAAGTGTACAAGAAAAGCAAAAATATTGATGGAGAACTTCAAATTTTGACAAAAACACTGAAGCCGAAACAGTATAAAAATATATAAATGTATTTTTTCTAACATATTGAGTTATAAATTGAGGCTCGGAGCAACCACCCCGGGCCTCAACTTATTATATTGTTATTGTTAAAATCGTGAGGCCCGGGGCAGCCGCCCCTCTTGCACCCCTCTCTGATAGCCACTCTGTAAGAGTGTTATAAAGTACAGGCTATCAATAGTTCTAAATATTTTTTTCCGAATTAAATATGGGTCAAAAACTATTTTTTTTTTTAATTTAATATTTTTAATTATTTATGTATGAATTGTAGGAAAGTAAAAATTTCTATATCGCAGTTTACTGTGATTTATTTTTAGCTTTAAAAATGGGTTCCGGGATTTAAAAAAATTTTTTCTAAAAATCTGTCGTAGATCGTTATCTGCGACGTTAATTAATAAATATCGAGATAACAAACAACGTAACTAATACCGAACTTTATAACCTCTTTCATTTTCGTACGAAAAATGTCAAAAAGCACAATACACATTTTGATTGATTGATCAATTTTATCAAAAATTAAATTGGTCGAGCGACAAAATTTTCTCGCTTCATCAATCTAAACTTTAATTCTATCTGGCCAGTGATCATGAATATGAGTTTTATGTCTTCCATAGATTACATCGAATCAATGAAGAAAGTTAGCATTCTGTTTATCTAATTCAAAAAAAAAAAAAAAAAAAGAAGAAAGTTAGCATTCTGTTTATCTAATTCAAAAAAAAAAAAGGAAGAAAGGAAAAAAAAAAAAAATTCAAACAAAACTATTTTTCCTGCTCTCTCTCTCCTCTCCCGATCGAAACCTGCGAGGTAAACATTTCTTCCAACTTAAAATTTCTTTTTTCTTCTTTAGGCAATAAAAATATTTTAATAGCTTCGAGTATGCAGAAACTCGGAATACCTTTTAAATTATTTATAATAGTATAAATTCTTAAATATTTTGGATGCAGCATGTAATGCCATCTATTAGAATAACTTTGCACTGCTTTGTATAAAGAATTTTAAAAATTAATTAAAACTAATCAGCACTCTTCGCCACAACATTCTGTTGAGGATAAATCTGATTCGAGTTAGTATTATCAAACAATGTGTGCTATATTATTACAGACACACATAAACCTTATAGCAAATGTTAGAAGAACGAATAATATATAGATAATCTGATACTCAGATTATCTATATATTATTCGTTCGATATGCTAGTCTATTATCATTCAGGATCTACAATTCAATATTGAATTATCATGAAACCATTAAAAAATTTTTACTGATATTGTTTCGTTGTTTTCGGATGATGGTTATTGATAAACTTCACATTTTTTCGCAGATAGATTAGTTTTTTATTAATATGATGAAGGTACTGTAACTATGTAACTTTCGTGCATCTGTTGAATCAAATTTTCTTTTTTTTTTTTTTGCAGAAGGATCTGTTAAGAAATATTGTTTCAAAATAAAGATGCGCTATCATTCATGCAATCTACTATTTCCGGATATGAAAACTGTATCGATTTATATCAGAACAGCTGGAGAACGTAAATAATAAAGGAAAAACAAATGTTTAATTGTATTCTGTAATTCCTCCTAGTTTGGAATATGAGTCGAAAGGATTTTATTTTTTTCCTGATAGTAACTATCAGTGGCTATCAGAAGGGGGCAAGAAGGGCAGCTGCTCCGGGCCTCACGATTTTAGGGGCCTCATACTGTTTGAGCTTCAAAATTTGAAGTTCTTATCAATATTTTCGCTTTTCTTGTACACTTATATCAGTATATTTGACAATTTTTTTTTTTAATATTAGTTGTCTTGGTGCTTCACTTTTCTCTGAAAGTCCCTGGTAACTATAATATTTTCATGATATTTTTCATATTTATTCGTAACGTTTTGATGCTCCTTTACTTTCTGCTTTTAAATAATGAAGTTACAGTATTTAAAATATCGTTTTTTTTTCTGAAATTTTTTTATTGCAGAAATTTGGAGTCTCTTCTAAAGTAAAGATATCATCAGAAATTCATGAGAATCGCCGATTATAATATTTATTTTTATAATAAAACACGAAACAAATTTACAGAA
Source organism: Olivierus martensii (assembly GCA_000484575.1). NCBI lineage: Eukaryota > Metazoa > Arthropoda > Arachnida > Scorpiones > Buthidae > Olivierus > Olivierus martensii. Next base: position 10,530 of record AYEL01077479.1, read on the forward strand.
ACACTGATATCTTCATATATTTTGACATTAAAAATTAAAATATTTAGCATTTCTAGAGAAACAAATGAGAAATTCCACAGATATAATATGTCTCTCAGTCTATCTGCCATTATAACTTATATTAAATATTTATAAAATTATATAAATCTTCTCAGCTTTAGGACTTGTCCTTAAAATATTATTTGAGTTTCTTGACAGCTCAAATCTTACTTTCTAATAATGCGAAATTATGATTAAAAGTCGCTAATCCATACAAATTGCAAATCTTGACTGTCAACTCTTAACATAATTTTAAAGTTTCATGAACATATTTTTCTTCAAACACACTAAAAACTTTCCTTTTTTTTTTGTTTTCTATGTTAGTAAAAAATCGGCTTTCGGGAAAATTTAGTAAATGAGTATAATTATTTTCCTGATTGTATCTTAAAGAAAGGATTATCTTTTAGCCATAATAAAATTAATTAGCCAGTTTTTTCACCTGCTATCTAAAGTTGATAATTTATCTAATTTTTTTATTTTTTATTTTTTGGCAAACTTAATGTTGCGCTAACATTATTTTATTTTTCAGGTTATTAAAATTTTATACGCAAAATAGACCAAATTTCAATGTTATACAGCGTTAAACGAGGTCATCTTAACGCGTAAATAATGAGGATAGGTGAAACAGTGAATAAAATGTGTATGTACCATTTTATTTATTTTATTTTGTAACATGTATTGTTACCATTGTATTACATTAATTATAGACATTTTTATTGGTTAAAATCAAAAATATTTAAGTAAATAATTTGTGTTTGTGATGAGGAAGGTTCTTCCTCATTCGACACTTTTTGTTTTTTTCGTTAAGAAGTCATCTAACCTCGTTTGCCTTTTCCTTTTTCGTTTAGTAAACAATTGTCGATAACCAGACGTCGCATCCATGACACTTCGTCTCGCCTCCTTGACTATCTAACTATACTTTGAAGTGGCAGCATTCAGATTAAAACTAAAATGTGATAATTGTTATATTTACTGTAAAATAACGTTAATGATTGATCATAAATATATATCAAAACAACAAATTCGTGCGGTTTCAGATTTATGTGAATATAAATCGCGCCAAAGTGAATCAATAAAAAAAGATAGAATTCGAAAAAACCGCGTTATATCGAAACAGCGTTAAACGGGCAGCGTTATTAATAAAATTCAGAAGATAATCACAAAATATTATTTTAATACAAATTATTTAATTTTATAACTTAAAAATTTAATGAAGAGCCAAATTCATTTCTATAAAAATTCGCTCCTTTGCTCTTCTACCAGTTGCTTTAAAAATTTGACAGCTCCTTTATTTTTTTTTTTCCATAAATTGAATTAATAATTGAATATTTTATAATACAGATTAAATATAAAAACATTACTTTTAATATAAAAAAAAATATTTAAAATGATGATTAACTAACTACCGCTAATTATTAATTCAAGACTTGATTTTATTTTTATATAATATGTGTAAGAAATGATTTATGACTTGTAATTTTAAATTTATTTTTAGAAAAAAGTGATATAATTTAGAATTTTTTTTTTTTAAATAGTGGAAAGAGACTGAAGAGGAAACGTCAAAATGCATTTGGCTTTCACTCAATACGAAATTATAAAAACTAAATAATTTACAATAAAAATAATTAAAAATATATACACTTTATAACTATCTTCTGATGTCTAGTATCTAAAAAAAGAAGTAGATGATAAACAAGAGTTACTGATTATGATTTATTTAATCTACTTCTAAAATTTTATTGTTAAGTTAACCTCAGTTTGCAATTATAAACAACAAATCTTTAGAAGATTTTTGTCTTTTGTGTCAACTTCTATTTAAATTAATGTTATTATTTTGTTTATGAGGCTTACAGATATAATGACATCTTGTTTTTGGATTATCCCCGAATGATCCACTTAAGTTGTTTGCTTCACTTATTCCTGATGATGCTGCTCGTTTTGTAAGTGCAAAAGTGTTGAATTTTGCAGATCTACCGAAATTCTAGTGAAGAAAACAAACTCTTATAGGCCTACTGTTTAACTTATTTATATTGAGGATGCTATTTAAACATCAGAAAAGTCTCTTTCACTTATAAGAAATAGCATCATTCTAATAGAATCAGTTTTTCTTAGGTAGGCTTTAAATAATCATCTATATGTTATGCTAGGTAGCAAGGTATAATGACAATGTGAGATACTCTTATTGTCATTATATCTTGCTACCAAGCATAACATTACGAGACTGTTACCAGCCATCTCATTTTCTCATTGTGACAATGAGATGGCTGGTAACGGACTGGAAACCAACTGGTAGAAAGGAAAGAGGAAGAGTTGAGATTGCAGCTTGGACACGAAAGAACTGGTGAGAGAAAGCACAAGATCGACAAGAATGAAAGAAGATGAGGGAGGACTTCATCCACAGTGGACTGACAAGGGCTTATGATGATGATATTATGTTAATGATCCTTCTATTTACACTTTTGCATCTATCTGTATCCATTTTGCAATATAACAGCTAGATGAGAATAATATACAGTTGTATTATTTATTATTTTTCTTTATAACTTATTGTTTTCAAAATAAGTATAATCCATCAAACAAATATTCGCTAGGTAACTTTTTTACTTTATATTCTTAACTCTATTTGTATGTTTTGTTTTTTATTTTTTATTGTTTTTTATTGGGTTATTTGTTTCACAGGGGGCTCTTAATTGTACTCTATTGTACGTTGAGAGAAAATAAATGAGTATGAGTAGGTAAGAACTATAAGATTAATTTAAATATTTTACAGAAACAGAGATTATTCGAAATGTTCAAAAATCGATTTTCACATTTATATTTTTAATATTCTCTAATAAAACTAATTCGTGTCTTTTGTAAAATTTTTATACATAAATGGGAAATTATGTATTATTTTTGTTGCTGATATAAATTTATATTCATTATACTAAAACTTTTCAGCAACTAACTTAGCCAGTGTCAATAAAAGGATATTAAATTTTATCAGCTTTATAACGATTGGCCTAAGAAAAATAAAGAAACCCTTAATTTTAATTGAAACTTTCTAAACAGCTGTACAAACAAATTTTCTTCTTTTTTTTTTCCTTTTAATCCATTGTTAAACTGGCAATCACATGATCTATAACGGACTAATAGTATTCTATCGTTCCTCTTATCCAACATGTAAACATCAATGAAGTCACATCCGCCCTCTTAATGACTAAGTAATAATTTCCGGGTGTTTAATCAACCGATTTGTTTATTTAACTGTGGCACACATCTTCTTTTACAAATAAACTGGCAAAGATGTCGAGCGTAACTAATTTTTAAAATATTAAATATTTACTGTCGCTAACTTTATCAAAGAAATTTTTATTATTAAAAATTAATAAAATTTTAATATAATATTTTAAATTAAAATATTTTGCATTAACGATTCATTAAACAAATTTATATAACAGTTATAACCACGATAAAAGTCGAATTTTGTAACCATGATAAAAATCCAATTTGTTATTAATTAAATTAAATTCTTGCATATATTTCAGGTGAAGTAATAAAAAAATTGTTAAAAATTTTATAAAAATACCTTATACAGTATTATTCATCAAAATTATTAAAGAATTTCATCGAGGTATCAGCACGCATGATGGATGTTTCATAAGTTTGATACTGTAACAGCATTATTAACAGAATCATAACGAAGTATATTAACGATGACACACCATCAGTAAAATTATATTTATAATGTATATCTTTCAATCTCGTGTAAAAATATCTTTCTTTGTCGTTAGTTACTGTTGAGACAGAGTTTAAAGTGAATGACGATCTAGTCTCAATTGGGTTGTTAAGTGTGTTCTTTCTACTTTTATCGATTCTTCGACTTGTTCTGCTTTGAAAATATTTTTATAACTGCTCTTAACAAATATTGCCGAAAATGTTGAAAAAATATGAACAATTTTTGATCTTTTTTTTAAATATTTATACTATACTTCAAAAATTAACTTTTTTTTGGAATTATGTGGGGGAAACTGATCCAAAACGATCCTATAGAGTGAAACGATCTCCCATTTCTTAAGTTTTATTGCCACTTGTTGACAAACAAACAAAGCTTATACTACTGTAAACAAGATGGCGGTTATGTCCTAGTTAGGTTAGGTCAGTGTATTTCGGGATGTGCTATTTCGACTAAATGAAAATCAATGTCTGCCATCTAAGGTTTCAAAATTTTAGTTAATTGAATGTTTCTTTTGCCTCTACAAACATGGAATATCATTTTATGTACATATAATAAAAATTTGGTTTTGCTGTATTTTTGCCTACTGTTTTACTTACCATTAAACCTTTAAAGCTAGCCAATCACCATCGAGTACACAAAGAGTCAGGACGCGTCGCGTTACCAAGACGCGTCGCATTTCGTCGCTCGCCTTCTTACTACCCGGTAATAAGTAGGTTACCCGGTATTGCGTTGCCAAGATGCAATGCGACGCGTCTTGGCAACGCAATACCGGGTACTGTTTTACTTACCATTAACTCTTTAAAACTAGCCAATCACCATCGAGTATACAAAGCATCACGACGCGTTGCATTGCGTCGCTCGCCTTCTTACTACCCGATAATAAGTAGGATATCCGGTATTGCGTTGCCAAGACGCAATGCGACGCGTCTTGGAAACGCAATACAGGGTACTTATTAGCAGGTACTTACTCTTTAAAGCAGGCTATCATCGAATACACAAAGCTACCATGCGTCGTGACGCTTTGTATACTGGATGGTAGCTTTAAAGGGTTAATAAATAATACAATATTAACTATCTGGGACAAAATGTTCCCTATGTGTCCCCATTTCGGACAGGTGGTTGTACAAAATGATCCTTTGTCACAGGTCTCGAATTTTTATTTTTCTTTTATTTCGAATGAGTAATCATCGGAGTGTTTATTATTTTATAGTCGGAAGAGTATTCTTCCAAAATATATAAAAAAATTAATCCAATTATAACTTATTTTGAATTTTTTCACGTTTTTCCTTAAGGGGATCATCAATTTCTCTCATAATTTTTTCAAAAATTATGCAACCTTCAACGATTCTATTGTTACAGTTGTCATTAACAATATAGCAAGAAATGATAACTTATTTTTAAGTTTATTATTTATCTGTTTATGATTACAAATCTGTGCTATAAAAACAGAATGATCCCGTTGAAAAATATGAGATTTTAGCCGTAATAAAAATAGATATTTATGATCCCTTTGGGGTCATATCGGATCATTTAGGTAAAATCCTACTTTAAAAAGTTTGATGCTCGATATATCAGAGAAATCCCCATATTAGTATCCTTTTTTTATAGAGAACTAACGAAAGAAAAATTAAGATCTATGTATTCTATCACGATTAAGACTGATGAGGAGTAAATGCTGTATAAATATTCATTATTATCCAAGAAGAAAATATATAAAAAAAAATTTTTTTATTCAAGAAATAATCGATATTCCGCAAGAGTTGATAGAATAAGAAAATATGTTAGGGGATCTTGCAGCAGGAGGCATCATAAACCAACTTCAGTACAATCTACGGACAGTTTATGACTCGAGAAATGTTTGAACCGGAAGTAACATACGAACTTCTTTACCTCATAAAATTTCACCGATGTACATTGATGTAATTTCTCTTACGCATCGATTGTCAGCATTGTCATTTGGAAGGCAAGTTTTCTGTCTCGTTAGTTATTAGCGATAGGCAGAACGGATGATAAATTATTCTTCCAGTTCATCCTAGTATATTTTTCTTTCTTTAAATTATATTAATTTTACGATTATTAGTGTTTAAAGTGCTGTTATTAAATGTCGTAACGGTGTCTATCCGAGTTCTTTCTTTCGTCGAGGATTGAGAACGGTAGTTGGAGGAGAAGTTTTTTTTTTTTTTTACAGTTACAAAACTTCATTTCCGTTGTAAATTTCCAGGTAGAAAAAATAACTTTCTGTCGTTTAAGTCAAACCGTAAGGAGAAAGAACAAAAGGAAAACTTGGAAGTACAACATCTGGTGAGCGCGTTACCATCAGCAACAGCTATTATTCTGAAGGAAGGATAGAGATTTGTGTTTCCGGTGTTATCGGAAACGAGGAAGATTTCTAAACATTTCCGGTTGACGTGAGTTCTTAAGATAGGTTTTTATCGGTATATTTTATTTTTACGTTTGCTTTCTCAATTGAAAATTTGCATAATCTTATTATTGTTCGAACGAGAATTCGAACTCAAGATTAAAAAAAAAAATAACTGCTTGCATCTAAAAGATTAAAAGAATTAGTTGTAAGGTTCTTTTACTCGGAAAACTCAAAATTAAGATAGTAATCGATTTTTCCCCATTTCCATTGATATGTTGTAAAGCAAAATGTGTCATGTTTTACTGCAAAACAACTTGGGAAAACTAAGAAAAATATTTTTGCAGACTCAATGCACGCGAATAAGATAGATCTAGATTTAAAGTACAATAATATCCCGATTTACGTAAATTCGGAGATACGTAACTTCTCATCCTGCACTTGTTTGTTTCATAATTATATAGTACATATTTAGTGTTTGTTTCTCAATTACTTAGTGCATACAATTACATAATGTATGTACATGTTTCATTTGCTGGTTTGTTGATTAAGAGCTGTGGTTCCCAAACGTTTTTTTGGTCATGTCTCCCCTAAGCATCTCTAAAATCCTGATGCCCCCTGTGAAATATAATTTTTATTTATCCGAAAAGTGAACTCCTATGCATCTAGAGGGAGCCTAAAAGTCCATTAACTTGGTCTAAGTAAGCTTCCAAAGAACATGGCATCCATTAAAGAGAAAAATGAAAGAACGAAAGGACAGTTGAAGACTTCAACTGTCCTTTCGTTCTTTCAGTTTTCTCTTTAATGGATGCCATGTTCTTTGGAAGCTTACTTAGACCAAGTTAATGGACTTTTAGGCTCCCTCTAGATGCATAGGAGTTCACTTTTCGAATAAATAAAAATTATATTTCACAGGGGGCATCAGGATTTTAGAGATTCTTAGGTGAGGCATGGCCAAAAAAAGATTGAGAACCACTGATTAAGAATCTTTAATTACCACTACATACTATAAACTTTTATGATTTGTTTTTTTCTTGGTAATAAAGAGCCAGTTAAGAATCTAATACTTACATAGCTGAAATTAGATTTGGGAATCTGTAGGTACCACGACTTACGTCATTTTAGATTTACGTTATGCATCCCGGTCCAAATGCTTACTGTATTGCATTTTTATAAATTTATATTCAAGTTTTGATTAATTAAGATTTGAATAACGATGTAATAATGTAAGAATCTGCACAATTCACTTCTATATATATATATATTAATAAATAAAAATTATATTTCACAGGGGGCATCAGGATTTTAGAGATTCTTAGGTGAGGCATGGCCAAAAAAAGATTGAGAACCACTGATTAAGAATCTTTAATTACCACTACATACTATAAACTTTTATGATTTGTTTTTTTCTTGGTAATAAAGAGCCAGTTAAGAATCTAATACTTACATAGCTGAAATTAGATTTGGGAATCTGTAGGTACCACGACTTACGTCATTTTAGATTTACGTTATGCATCCCGGTCCAAATGCTTACTGTATTGCATTTTTATAAATTTATATTCAAGTTTTGATTAATTAAGATTTGAATAACGATGTAATAATGTAAGAATCTGCACAATTCACTTCTATATATATATATATTGTGCAGCGTGGGCGTAACTGTAACTATCCAACAATTAAATCAACTATCCGTAAATGAAATTCCATACAAAATAATAATATATTTTTTCTGAATAAAAATAAAATATTTATTAACTTTCTATTGCCAGTTTACAAGAATTTTCGGATCAGTTTATAACTGGAGGAGCATCAATTTATATTTTATTAAATATTTCCACCAGATAAATAGCAATATTAAAAATAAAGAAGTTTCAGTTATTTAACCACATTTATTATTATTATTACTCTCCAAAAAAATTATTTAATTTATTAAAATTAATAAAATTTTATATTAAAAAACACCATCCAGAATACCGGAAACGATTGTCATCTATCACCACCTAACTGCCACATGTTATAATGATTTTCTGTTGTCATCCGATATGTTACAAAATCAGATACATTATATCTTAATAGTACGTAAACAGGAACAGGAAATAGTAAAGTACTATTTATATAGAGTTGTTGATATAGAATGTGTCATATAAATTTAAACTTCAAACTATTCCCAATTGGAAACAAGTGGTTATGTCAGTTGGCAATTAACTCAAACATTGTTAAAACTATAATACTGTATAATAGAATTAACGATTAAATCTCAGTATAGCATACCATTCGCCTTATTAAATAATAGAGATTGAGTAAAATTATTTTTAAAATGCATTGTTTAATTAATACTTTTAAGCATTCTTCATAAGTTATTTGTTTATTAAAATGGTAAATGTATTCAAGTTTCGCCATAATTGTATCATTTATATAAGCTAAAACTCTTTTAAGATGTTGTTCCATTTTGTTAATTAAAATTTTACAGGCTACGGTGTTAAATAATGCTACAATCCTTAATTTTAGTTACTGAAGCGATAAATCTAAGTGTTTGAACTCATTTACACTCCATAAATATCATTTGGATGTATACTGATATTATTATTGTAGTAAAAATGTTAATTTTAGCATTAATAAACCTCAATGGCAACTTTTAAAATTTGCCTTTCAGACATTATACAGGATAATTTAAAAGGTTGGGAAAAATTGAAGGATCGTGTAGAAGAGGCAATTATAAGCAAAAGTTCTTAGGATCGTGTATTGATTTGGGGCTTCTTAAAAAGATATAACACCTCAAAGTGACGTATCTGATGTGGTGTGGTGCGTAGCTTCTGACATGTATGTGGAATGCCAGGGATTTTTGAGAGTATCTCAGAGTTTGCATTGAATGTGGTGGTCTGCAGTTCGAACAACATTTGCAAAATTGTGCGTAGGCGTCGTGCGATTGTATCCACGCTAATGTCACCTTTGCATAATAAATGTTGCCAACTCTTAAGAGTATTTCATCGATCTATCATCAGACTCTCAATAGTAAAACCGGTCTAAAAATGGTTACAGCTTGGCTTACTTTACGCATTGCTAATGTCACCTTTGCATAATAAATGTTGCAAACTCTTAAGAGTATTTCATCGATCTGTTATCAGACTCTCAATAGTAAAACCGGTCTAAAAATGGTTACAGCTTGGCTTACTTTACGCAGGTTTTAATACCTAGAGAAAATGACGTCATAAAACTTTCAGGTGCTATATTTTTTTAACGAAGCCCCAAATCAAAAAAGACCTTAAGTACTTTTGCTTAGAATTGTCTCCTCTACCAATTACCTTATGTAATATATAATTCTGTTAGGTAAAAGTTTAATAAATTATGTTTTTATTTATATACATAACTTTGTTAATTCGTCTATTAATAAATGGGTTTCTAGTACGAACACTTAACTTTCAATTTTTTTGTCCCGCATCCTTGGAACTTCACATTTAAATTTTGGCAAGCATCACTTTTAAACGATTACTCCAACTTGTGTGGGTTATCCAATAGTTTTAAGCTCTCGGTTGCTTTTAAATCTAAAAATGTTAAAATTGGCATGGATACAAGTAGAATAAACGAAAAAATTCCTTTTAATATATAGTAAAATATGATACTTTATTTATATTTTCTTTAAAAAAAATGCGTAAATAGTTATTTTATTTAACCAAAAAGTGGATACAGTGCATAGAATGGCGAGTTAAAATAATAAAAGTGGTAAATATTTTTCTGTTTTTCTTACCCCCAAAAAAAATTCTTATCGATATTTCGTTATGCTGCTTTTACTGTTGATAGTGTTGCAACTGTTATTACTATATCGCCATTAGTACGGTAAAAGTAAACTGTTCTTTATTAACAGATTTCGAATACTACTCCATTAGTAGGTGCAAGGTTCACCTATAAAGTAAACTGCTGTAGTAATACACTGTTTGATGCCAGATATTTAATATAATACTCTTACTTATTGCAGTTATATGTTGGAGAATTCTTACTCAAGTCGAGTGCCGGACAAGACCAAGTATCAATAACTTTTTGAGCATTTTTATATTGCTTTCTCAGAAGCGTTGTTTGTGTAGCATCTCGATAGAAACCTCTTTAAGCCACTTATAGTGTTGATAGTGTATCGAACCAAGGCTACGAGTGAGAATCATCAATTCTAACTACCATAGTAAAAATAAGTTTCTTAAATTTGTTTATACGATTAATACCTCATTAAAAAATCATAATAATCAATATAATTTTTGATTTTATGGAACATCACACTAACAATATTTTTCTGATTTTTTTTTTTTAATGTTGTTAGAATGGAGAAAATAAAATGGTTATAGAAATCGATAACCAGCGAAAATTAAAGCATTCATCACAGTAAATTTTGTAATGATGAGTATATTCAAACTGGAAAATCTGATAGCAATCAGAAACACTCTGGATGGAATTTAATCTCTCTTCTCATTAAAGCGCAATATTGTGATTCTGTTAAAGAGTGAAGAAGCGAATAAAACAAATTATTCAGTAAAATCATTATTATTTTTACTAAATAAAAAAATTAGATAAAACTTTGGCTTCAATTTTCTTTACTTCGGCACTTAAGCCAACTTTTCTTATAGATTTTTCTACTTTGGACGTTTTTACTGATTTATTAGTGTTGTTGTCACAACGTGAAAAGATTTTCTAATACACTTTTTTTTTTTGACGTTACAACATTTAAGAGAAGAATAATAATTACTATCATAATAAAAGAATTCTTACAATTTACAAATTCATAAAGTTGCAAAAAATAAGAGAATTTTAATGTAAAAATACTTAAAATTTCATCAGCAATCGAGCGTATGATTTTTATATGTAAACCACAAAAAATCCTACGTTTCGCTTTCAAATTTTGATGTATTTACGACTTTTTTTATGTATAAATATCAAAAACATTTTCAAAAATCAAGTATAATAAATATTAAAATTTTATGTCGATATATTTATTTTCTATGCATGTTTAATAAACATATCTAATGTCTGATTGTGTTGTTTGTTAGTTCTGTACAATATCGGATCCTAGAACAAGATTTTTTTTTTTTGTTTACATTATTCTATCCGCCATTTTGAAAAGAATAAAATCGATATTTTTGTTATTGGAAAAAAAAAGAAAAGAAACACAAAAAATATTAAGATAACTAACTATATAATTTATACGAAAGTTTATAAAATAAAATATAAATTTTCGAAGGTGTTTACTAAAAATTTGGAAGCATTATAATAAATTTTGTTTTTCCCCTTAATAATAAATTGGTAGTTCAGACTGATAAAAATTTAGATGCGCTTTATATTGAAAGTTATGAAATTTTATGGCAATTTTTTTTTTTTCTCTTTCAAAAATTCTATTTTGAAATTTTAAGTATTCAAACTTTTGTAAAAAAACTTTCAGATATAATTCAACAAAGGAAAAAAAAATCATCATAAATTTACGTTCCACAAGTTTTCTTCTTTATCAGTATTCAGCAGACGATTTTTAGAAAGCCATCTTTAAATTGTAGAATCTATCCAAGGAAAAAAAATCCTATATATCTATATATCTATATATATATAAATAAATATAAAGGAAAAAAAAAATATTTTTTGATTCTAAAATCATATAAAATAATACAGTTTTTAGGCATGAGTATTTTAAATTAAATTACCTACATACATGTATATTAAAGTTAGGTAAGTTGTTAAAATAAAAATGATGCATTATGCAATAAATGAATGCTTTATTTTACATGCATCAGTGCAGATAATAAATGCTGGATGTAGCTATACTATAGACAGTTTATGCAAATATTGTATTATTTATTTATTTTATTTTTTGGAATGGTGTCCGTAAAATCGAGGTGTTACTGTATATGAAAAATTTAAGAAGGAATAAAGTTTGTGATGCGAAAGCTAATAACGATAGCATGCAGTGGGATGGATCTGGGATGATTTATTGATGGAGAGAGAATTCCATGAGCTTCACAAATCTAATGGAGAAAGGAATGAGAATGAAAGTGAGATGATCAAAATGAATGTTACGGAGAAAATGAATATGAGCATTGAGTAAATCAGTATAGTAATAATGAGTGCGATTGGCAGATTGAAGTGTGGTAAGTCCTGACATGGATGGGATCACAACTGAGATGTTGAAATATGATGGAAAGTCTATTGTCGAGATGATGTGCCTGTGTAAATTGTGTTGGATGAAAGGTAAGGTCCTTTTTCATTTTTACGCTCCTTTCCAATCAGGGAGATTACTAAGGGGTGGAGTCGTTTCAACCACGGGCTGCACCCAAACCCGTGAAGGGGAGCCGGATGATGAAGGACGGGGACCCAGAATTCCGAAAAAATTTAAAAGGAGATTCAGGACCCCCTGCGAGGCACACCAACGCGTTACCACTTGGCCATCCAGCCGCCAAAAGATTTGGTTCAGAATGATTGGATTAAATCTGATTGTTCGCATTTATAAAGGTAAATGTAAGAATTATAGGAGTATAAATTTGCTCAATGTTGCTTGGAAGATATTTGGCAAGATTATTGAGAGTATGGGATGCGCAGTGTGGTTTCAGGAGGGGAAGTGGATGTGTGGACCAGATTTTCTCAATGCGTATGATTGTGGAGAAGTATCTCCGTATGAAGAAGGCATTCTATGCTTTTGTAGATCTTGAGGACGTATGACAGAATGAATAAGTAATCTGTGGAAAGTGCTAAGAGAATATCGTGTAAATGAACAGCATGATATCACTATTTGTACTATTAAGTGATATACGATAACAGTTGTGCGAGTGTGTCAATGAAGGCATGTCAGAATGGTTTAGAATTGAGAAATGGATGAGAAATTTGAGTGATGTTTCTATGGCGGTTTAATTATACGTTGATGCATGTATGAGAGAAATTACTGAGAGTAAATTGGGGTATGAAAGTGGGTGGTGAGTGCATGTGCTATTTGCAGTATTGCCTTATGACATTGTTCATTCTCGGAGAGGAGAACAAAGTTTGAGGATGCTTGTTGCACAATTGAATGAAACATGTCAGAGGAAACAGATGAAAATAAATGCAGAGAAAATAAAAATACTTGTTCATTCTTCACCCCCTCAAACACAAGATGCGAGATTGAACTGCTCCTCTCCGAGAATGAACAAAGTTTGAGGATGCTTGTTGCACAATTGAATGAAACATGTCAGAGGAAACAGATGACTAAAATCGCTGTAGTGAGAAAACAGATCTTGTAAGGTTGATGAAAACATTGACGAACTGTATCGTAAATAAATCATGCGTGAAATATCAATAGAAACTATAAACTTCTGATAATCCCATTTGATGGAAAGAATCAAGAAAATTACTATATTTTCCTTTTTTTATAAGCCTCAGTATAATGTAGAAAAAGAAATATAAAACAGAAAATATAATATTATATATAGTATTTTTGATATTTGGAGACATTGCAACAGTTAAGTTGATATCGAAAAATCTATCTTTATCTTAAGAATTATCTTCAACTGAGGATGTAAACATATACTCTATATATAGAAATCGTTTATAGTCCTCTATATATGTTTGAGATCCGAACAAGCTCTTAGCTTATACGATGCAAGAGCTTTCTTAAATCTGACCCGGTTTATAATAAATATGATAAAATATAATGCAAAAATTTAACATAATACGATAGCTGTATGTTTTCTGTCAATAGTCTTCAAATATTGATATTTTAACAAACAGCATAACGTTGTATATGCAATATATGCCATATGAATTTTTGTGAAGCTGAGAGAGTTTCAATTGCTGCATTGTGTCGTTTATAATACATTTTTTTAGATGACCAACTGTAAAAATTTATGAACTGACTGTATTTTGGGTGATAATGTGCTAATCACACGAGTGTGTAAATGTTATGTTGGATTCTAGCCAATATCTACTCAAATGCCACCGACGACTTAAGTGACTAATATGTACATAAATTTAATTTGTTCGATGTATTCACACTTTCTAGACAATGCTAGTATCTATAGTAATTTGTAACGAAACTGTAGCATTCAAACGTAAAAAGCGTCACTAATTCATAAGCACGAGGTGACTATGAATGAACTTACGTAACAATCGAGCTTTTATATTTATTCAAACTTTAACTGCTATAAAACAATGCAGAGTAATTTACATAAATACTTCCACTTCGATTAATAACAATGATTTGTATCACATCCCACGAGTATCAACGAGACAACTTTCTAGATAAATAAATCATTAACGACCTAAGTAACTAATAAAAAATTCATTAACTCGAAATAACCGAGCTATAATTCATTTTTAATTAAATGGCTTTTTATTATTATTGTTATTATTTTTTTTGTCGATAAAGTTTTAGAGAGTAAAAGATCGTTTACTTTATATAATACACTCAGTTTTTATAACTCAGGAAGAACCTAGTAAAAGAAGGAAAAGGTCATTACCGTTTCAGACTTTACTCTAAATAAACTTATACTGATCGAACTGAACGGATTACTAAAAAGGATTCGGTTCAAATGGCCTGTAAAAATAATATCATAAAACGAACCAACTTCGAAAAATAAAATATATTCTGGTAGAAAATTGAAAGCAATTATGAAGTTTCTTAAAGTTTTCTTTGGAGTAATGATATATATATATTAAAAAAAAAAGAAGTTATAAAAGTAGAAATAATTGGGTAAAGCAGGAAGATGAAGAAAAGAGTAAAAATACGGTTTTGTTATTTTTTAAACAAATACAAAACTGAATTAGATAAAATCATGCATTATAAAGAATTACTGCTGTTCTTATGCCAATCGAATAAATAAATCGGTTTTTAATAGTTGAATTATTATTAAAAAACTCTTTTATGCATAATAAAGACGTTACAATTGTTTAAATACGAAATTTCATTTGCCTATCGCAATATTGATAGTCTCTATTCTTAAAAGAGCGAGTGGATGTGGGAGGAAGACTGTCATCTAATGACTTTGTATCATCAATAATACTCTCACTCTGTCTTTATCAGAAGTGGGGAGGAGTTTGATCTAGATTTGTTACAGTTCTTTTTTCTTGCTCCTCTAGTCTTGTCTAGACAGTGCAGAAAATTTACGAAAACCTTCATATACTCTGACCCGAAATCCATAAACCAGATGATCTTTCTGAGACTATTGGCTGCAGGCTAATAGTCAACCAATGCATTTGATTATGAAGTGTCGAAAGGAAAGAAGGAAAAGAGTTGCGATCATTTCCTAAAGGGACTATTGTCTGCACCATATCATTAGTTGGATACATTTCGGAATAGGTAAAAACAAATCATACTAAATTCCTAAGGATAGAGATTTATTCTGACTCTACTGAGATGAGTAGAGTCTTATATATATATGTACTCATCTCTGTAGAGTCTCCTTTTTAATGACGATTGGCAAAAAAGAGAAACAATTTGTAAAAAGTTAATTTAGAACCAAAAACCAATCTCATTATTAATTTATCGACCAAAGAAAAAATAATGCAATGGCACAGTTAATATTTTATTAAGTTTTTTTCAATTATTAAATATTTCATTGCTAACATTTTTTCAATTTTATTATACAAATGGCAAACGTTTCGAAATGCTTCAGATTCCAATTAAAGAAATCCTTACATATGAAAGAAATATTTATAAAAATATATTTTTTATTATACTGTTAAATTTTAAAAATAAAGAAAAATAACTGGAAATAAATTATGATAGAAATATATATATATATAATGTATACACAAGTATATCTGTTTATATAAATGCAATATTTTAATATAAATTAATTATAAATAATATTTTATAACTCATTCATTCTTGTTTATTCCGAGCTAGAAAATTAAATATCATAAATGAAAGAAAATGATTCGAAATAAATTTAGAAAACGTTAATAGTTTGGTGAATTATCTTTACAATTCGTTAACAGTTCATTAATTTGTTTAAATAAAATATATTTGATCGATTTCATTCACAAATAATCAAGTTTCTTTCATATGATAATAGTTCTATATAAATTTCTATTATTTTCATTCATAAACAATTTACGTTTTTTTATTTCATCAATTTGATTGATTAAAAAAAATATTTTTACATTTCTTTATTTCACTAATTTCATTGATAAAAAATATTTTTACGTTCTGTATTTCATCAATTTCATTAATAAAAATATTTTTACGTTTCTTTATTTTATCAAATTCATTGATAAAAATTATTTTTACGTTTCTGTATTTCATCAATTTCATTGATAAAAAAATATTTTTACGTTTATTTATTTCATCAGTTTCATTGATAAAAGTTATTTTTACGTTTTTTTATTTCATCAATTTCATTAATAAAAAATATTTTTACGTTTCTTTATTTTATCAATTTCATTGATAAAATAAAGAAATAATAATTAATATTTTTATATCAATTTCATTGATAAAAAATATTTTTACGTTTCTTTAATTTCATTCACAAATAAATACGTTTTTTCAAGCGATAATACGTTCTGTTAATAAATAATAATTATATATATATTTTTTTCTTTTCGAACAAATTCTAAATATAACCATTATTTTCATGAAAATTGTCCGTTTAGCCGCATTTTAAAATTCCACAGCTGGCATATAAATCAGAAACAATTTAAATTCATATTCCTAGAGGAGAAGTTGCCTTTTAAACAACTTCTCCTATTCAACTTTATCTCCTCCGCATACGTTTTGCATAGATTATTTTAATATTTTAGATTCCTAGAGGAGAAGTTGCCTTTTAAACAACTTCTTCTCCTATTCAACTTTATCTCCTCCGCATACGTTTTGCATAGATTATTTTAATATTTTCTCAAAGGATTAAACTTGATTTATAATTTCTTAACTATCTCCAAGATTATGATAATGATGATAATAATAATAATAAAGATGTAAAAAAAAAATGATGGGTAAAGTGACACCGATGGCGCTGCGTTCGCTTTCGACCTTCAGCCTTGAACTGTTTCCCGCCATTCCAATCGCAGTGTCGTCTTCTGATGAGATGTGGACGTGAGCGATCTTTTGACAGGCGACTTTGTCATTCACCAACTTTTTAACTGCCGTTTAACATCTGTTTAAATATCCATACAGATAAGTCGTATCGGTAGTATAACATAACGTCGACAAAAGTTTCCACCGTAAACTTTCGTCAAAATAATAACAACATAATTATATATATTTTTAATATCAGAAAACTATGGAGGTGAGTTACCAGTTATCATCATTTTTATTAATAATTTAATTTTAATAACGATGCAATTAATTATTGTTTTTATTAATTTAATTACGTGTATCTCATACTCGTCCGCTGAACTTTTTTTTAATTAGTTTTATTTATAAGTTTTAGATTTAATTATAAAAATTTTTAAACCCGGATAAAAGTCGACTTTCGTGATTAATTACGCGAGTTATTTTTATTTTATTTTTTTGTGTTTTTCGACTTTTGGATACGCTTGCGAGTAAATAAAACAATGCTGCAAATCATAAATTTCTTAAATGGTTTCTAGAATAATTAATTACGTTTAAGTTATTTTACTTTAATGTAATTTTTTCTAGTTCTGTCAACGGAATGAGTTTTCTTGTTTGACTTAATGCACACAGTATCATTCTATTAATTTTTATTTTTTCATTAAAAAATTGTATCGATATTATTTTGTTTTTAGATTTATCAAAAAAAAAATACACGGTAAACATATCGTTTTTTTTTTATCTTACATATCCAAAAGATTTTTGAACGCCTTCGATTTATTTCACTATACTTCAGACATATTTGGTTGTTTGGAGGCCGTAAAAATTATTAAAAATTAATTATAAATGAATCTTTCAATATGAAACATTTATAAATTTATTACGTTTTACCGAATTTCAACAAGTATACTAAAAACATTAATTTAGTAATTTTCAAGTATTTCACGAAAATGATTTTCTCCAAATATCTTTTATACGCTCTCGCAATTAATTATGCGACGCGAAGTGAGTTTGAGATCGCCGCTGTATCGCGTATCAGATGATGCAATATTAAAGTTGCCTTAAAATATGTAATTACGGAGCGATAATGTTACCACTTCGAGATATTTGCAGCATTAACACAACACTGACGGTAAACAAAAAGTTTAAAATTATTCGAGATTAATTCGCCGCCCGGAAGTGGTTATCGTGTTTTTTTTTATCTTACATATCCAAAAGATTTTTGAACGCCTTCGATTTATTTCACTATACCAGATAATTGGCGATAAAAGAATCGAATTTTTGCAATAATTACTTTATGCAAATAATAGTCATACCTCATTTTACCTCGTTAATCCATTCCGAGACTCAAATCGTGAGTCGAATAAACTCTTTAAAAAAGGCATACGTGATATAAGGCCTGGTGCCCACAAGCAATCATCAGTCGGTTAACTATTTAATTGTAGGAGAACAAATGATTCGTACGAGATTGCGCGTACTAGCAACTCTTGGCGGACTAAACAATAGCAGTCCTTTCTTCTCTCCTGCAATTGAATACTTGACCGATTGATAATTGAAGGTAGGCGCGTACCCTAGTAGTGCATATTGGGGTACTATACCCTTTTCATTATTTGGATCTGGTCGTATTTAACATAAATGGGATACGTCTGGCCATCAAAACAAAATCAATTTGCTCTATAGTGTATTTTACGACTTTGCTACATTGGTTTACCCCATCAGTGGGGCGGCTTCACTCGTTAATATTGAGCAGGCTATCCATATATTTAGATCGTTGGTAAAAACGCAGCGTCTAGCCATTTAACGAAAATAGCATCAGCATCAATACACCGACATTGGATTACTCGGGCGTAAAACGCGATGTAAATGTCTTTAGTAGACTTTTCCCCCTAAAAAACCGACGTTAAGTCGAAGTATAACTGCATACGAATTTCGTTTTTTCAATAAATAATAGAACATTTGACTACTATCTATGCGTGTACTGTAACTTTTAATATTAACTTTTTATTTTTGTGTATTCCGCCAATTATTAGGAACCATTTCCCGATTACCCCGGTTAACCGGCAGTCTACTTAATTTCACAATAAATAATAATTACTCAAATGACAAAGTTGGGCCACCCACAAAAATTTTTTTTAAATATGTAGTTAATTTTTTTCCAAATATCTTTTAAAATCTCGAACACGCCCTTCCAATTTCACCCGTATAATAATGTCAGCTAATTTTCAGAGCGATTTTTTGCTGATTTGACAACCGAATCGGTACGTACTTACGGCCATTTATATAGCGCGACAGCTGCTCCGTATGAAATTATTTTGGGCGCAAAACGCGTATTCTCGTCCCGTTACTTAGAATGAGTACAAACGATGCAAAAACTTTAATGTAATACAGCGGACTTCCGTACAACGACGGAGCTAATACGCGATTTCCTATAACGCGGAACAGTTATTTATAAATCGAATACTAGTCGCAACTTTTTCGTCGCGTTATAGAAGAGTTTACACGGGCTGGACTGTTTAAAAATTACTGTCAATGACTATGTACCAACTGGCCGGCAGTGTCGTACTCGACTCGATCGCCTAAGGGCGAGAAAGCAGCATGCATTTTTTGGTCGATAAGTACTTTCTCTACCAAATAACTAAGGAATTTTAAGTTAAAATTGAACCAATCTATTCAGGATTTTTAAGTGATTTTCTGGTACGGTACCATGTCTAAGAAATATGGAAAAATTTTGACGCTAACTGAGCACCAAATTGTTCATCTATTATACTAAATCTTTATGATTATTAATTTAAAGATCTTAACCAGAAATCTACTTTTGATTTCTTTAATTCGACCGTCGAATAAAAGTTGATGAGAGTTTTTTCTCCAACAGGTGCGTCAATCGTTCGAGCAGCTGTTTAAGGCCACGTCTCAACTGCCGCGTCTGTGCAACCGTCAAGTGGAGCGCGCGGCCAGCCGACCGTGATGGTAGCCCGAATCTCAGCAGACCGTCCACCACTTCCTCTTCTGTATATAAGACAAGTGCCTACGTCTGGCCCACCCACTCTGGCTCTATGGTACGGCGCCCGTTTCCAATCGAGAGCACAACCGTTGGATTTTTCTCAACATTTAATATATATATACTGACACCATATCAAAGAAAAAAGTTTGGAATGCACTAGGATTTACAAGTTTTCTTTGTGCAAAATAATCAAAATTTTATGTATTATTATAATAATTATATTATTACATGTCTTCATTAAAACTGTGGAAAAGATTTCTTGTCGATAACGGTTTGGAGAGCAGACTCGGTCGATATACACAATATATATTTAAAAATGGATCTTGGTCCATTTTCAATGAAAGAACAAGCGATGGAACCGAGGACGGAACATTCAGATATAGGTAAAATGCACTGGAACCGGACACAAGCAGACAAACCCGACCACAGTTCTTCCAGTGTCAGTTTACGGCCGGCCGAATAATGATGTAAGAAACTAAATCTGGATGCTCTGCGATGATGATGATGGCGCAGATGGATCTCACACTCGTCGGTACGGATGATAACCTTGGGCTTGTCCTCCTCCCCTTCCGCCTCCGTGAGGTCCGTCGGTCTGGGCACCTCCGAAACCGGCTAAACGAAAAAATAAGACATTCCATTACCATCCATTCGCCCCACCAAAATCCTATTATTAAATATTCACAAATTACCCATTTCTGGTAATCTGCACCCAATCAATTTGCATACATTTTTTTTTTCCACCTACCATCGCTCCAACTAATTCGATCGAATCATATTTTCTTTCTAAAATAATACTACAAATTTCACCACCACGCTTTATTATGTAAGGAAACAACGCTAACGATTCGAACGTGTGTTAAATTAAGTCGATGCCACGCTAGCTGTTCACCATTATTTTACCATGAAAGGCCTAATTAAATACGGTGTTGCCTAATTACCCGAAAGAGCTGGTCCAAATAAATACTAAATAAAATTTAGTAAATAAAAACCTTAACAAAATTAACCCATAAATCTTCTCAAAAAATCAGAGGAAAACAATAGTTAAACACTGTCTGGCGAAAACTGATTTGATAGGAAAGAAAATTCGGGTCGAGGATCAAACTGGACCTTCCCGATGACGTATCAAACGATACCGTGAGGGCCAAAAAACGAATTCGAAAAGACGAGCAGTCATTTCTCCCGATAGTTAATAAAGCTGGTCGGTATATGACATTTTGATCCTCGTAGGTTCGAGATTGGTCCGAGTTTAACAGAAATAGATAATATTATATAGTGATGGGGTTAGTGACCGATGAAAATGAAACCGTTACCGTCCGTTTCCTTCATAACAAAGTGTGCACGAGACGCGGTCCGTCGAGGGCTGCACGCTGGGAACAGCCTCCGTCGTTTGATCAGAAAGCAGGTGGAACGGAAGTCGTTGACTCACCCTGACTGCCAGCGATTCCATCCATACCTCCGCTGTAACCTCGAGAAGGTCCGAACCCTGACGCTTCTTGTGGATAACTTCCCATCATACCTGAGGAATAAAAATCCACATAAATAGATAGTTTTTTTCAGTCTATTAAAAAAAAATTCCATAATTATTATCATCATCATCATCACCAACATGGACGCATTTTCCTCCGGCACGATAACCACAATCTGTTATGAAGCGAAACCGATCGGAAATAATGAGAAAATTTTATTATTAGTAAAAGGTGTTAGTAAAGGCAGCCTAATTTTAATTACTATACTTCGATAACAGCGATCCAAACTTAGTAAATCCGAATTTTCAATACGCGGTCAAGGTATTTTTAACCTGTCGCCAAAATCATTTAACTCGGAAAATAATACAGAACTCTGAACTCGAATATGCACTATCACACACCGATACTTATTTTGGTACTCGTGGATGGATATATTTCTAAGTTGCCAATGTTTTTCAATAACTGATGAAAACCGTATCACTATCATATTAGATTAAAGACCGACTAAACAAGGTGGCAACGCGTCAAAAAACTCTCCACCTCCTTTAATTTTGTTCTATGCATTCGACAGCAATTTTATCAGTTGAATTTATTCATCGTAATGTTAAAACTGGATTTTGATCAGACAAGGAAAAATATGACCAGCTAGAAGTGCGTTCTTTGAGCTTTTAAAAACGTGGGGTCTGCGCTGGCAGAAACGATCCACGTTCAAATTTATGTTCAATCCTCCCACGATGAAAATACACTATTACATTATATATATAGTCCGTCCAATATAACCCGATCCTCGGGTAAAATCAGATTTTAATGGTGTACAGTGATGTAATTGTTGGTCGTTTGCTAAATTTCAAGGGTAATTATTTAATCTTTGTATTTACTACACGTACTGTATTAGATCAATGCTGTTAAAATACTATAGTCCGTTTCACCTTAAGTTGATACGGATTTCACAGACACATTATATCATAACGTGTTATCGGGCAAAGCACTCTAAAGCAGAAACAGATATCCTTCCGCGATCATCATCGATCAGAAAAAATTTCTTAATTTTTGCACAAAATAATTTACGAACCCTATAAATTGTAGCTCTCGATACACCTGTGAATTCGGAAGCTAGTTTCCACTAAATCATTCGTTCCCATTTCCGGATGGTGATTTGCCAATCTGTCGTAGACATTACGCACAATTCGCTTTGTTTGGACACGAAGCTGTTTTCCTCTAACGGATCCCGAAGTAGACGCCATTACGAACCAAGTTATCGTCTGCTCGAAGTGTAGAACGCTACTATGAAATCTCGTTAACAGACGAAATGGCGATTAAAAAACGTTTTTTTTTACATAAATCGCGTAAACGAGATTGTCATCATCAAATTAATATTCTTTAAAATTATATATTAGAAATAAAGTGAATTAAACTCGCGTTTAACTAAATTTAAAGAAGAATTATTTCTTTATTTCTGTTGAATAGAACCTACACGCACTTACGACGTCGATCTCAATTTAAAACGAAACAGATTATAATCGACTTCGTTAATACGTCTGCTAAGGTAATATAAAATTACTAAAATTGGGGTTACTCTTTATTTTAAAACTTTTCATTATTATTTTGAAATATTAATTCAAAATTAAATCGCATTGAATTATACTATTCGTGATAGTGCTGCTCAAAATTCTTTTCTTAACGATATTTCTTATTAGGTTTATTAATTAATTAAAAATTAATATCAGGTCATCGATAGGGTCGGTTATAACATAAGGTTTGAAAGGATATAAACAAAAAACACTTGATAATTTTATATATTCTCCATTTGAATCGAAACATACTTCCAATGTTGTGTAAGCTTTAGAAATTCGTGTTTAGACAGCTGAGAGACGTTTATATAAATACGATATAAAAATGACATTACTTTTGAGATGACCTGATATTATTCTGATGGAGAATTTGAAACAGGATAAATTTTTGAGGAATCGATCTAGTAAATTGTAGCAAATTTATTATATTCATTAACAGCTCAAGGTTTCGAAGCACTAAAAGATTTACTTCTATGAATACGCTAAAATTTTTTAATAATGCATTATGTCCGTTTGCCCGTCTTTATTAAGAGCAGAAAGACACTGTGAGGAGAAATGGATGCATTTTTCTTAACACTACTGTCATTGAGACAATTGTGGCAAACAAAATACGGATCATTTCTATTTTGTAAACCTTGTAAATGATATTAATACAAGTAATCGGGGCCTGGCAATCAATTTACATCATTTTTATATAACTTTTTGCGTGTCAAATTTAACAATTTTATAAAACCTTAACACATTAACCAAGTTCATACCAAGCCTACTGTATTGGTATCTTAATACTACAGTATGGATAATTAGAAGGCAGTATTATAGCACAAATAATTATTCTTGAAAACTTAGCAAATGACCAACCACCACTCACTGAACAGCACTAAAATCTATTTACTGTATTTGGTTAGTGGAAGATCAATTTCTGTTGGACGGAATACACACATATATACCAAATATGACAAGGGGAAAACAGACTATTCTGGTCAAATCGTATTTAAGTAAATGAAATTATTGCAAATATCTCGACGAGTTAGCCTCGTCATTGCTTCAAAAACAAATCTGGTTACCTTGGTTTATGTCAGTAATTAAATACATTACTGGTTTCAATATTTTAAATAATCCGGATCCTGGGAATAAGCCACTCCCAATCCCGGGATATCGGAATCCTGAGATTATTTTGTAATATTAATCATAATATATAACTAATTTCGTTCTTAATTACTGCGTTTATTCTAAACACTTAAAAATATTACTAATTGATTAATGAAAAATATTACTAATATATAACTATCTATTTGGTTTGTTTATTAATATCACTTAATATTTAAAAATTAATTTTTTCATAACAAATGTAAATAAAATTTTTATAAAAGTTTAATTATTATTTATTATATGGTACAGCAATATTGCATAAATTTAGTCAAAAATGTTGGGTTTGCCAAATCTTCATCGAACATACGATCCCCAATATTGCGAATCATCAATTTATCATATTTTTTAGTTAATCCATCTATAATATAATTTTAATTTAATTGCAATTTTTAATTTTTTGTATAGATTCTATACAAAATATTAAAAATACTCGTTATATAAAAGGAAACTGTGAGCCATAGCTTTCTCTGTGTATGACTTTATTGCCATTAAAGGCCACTTCGACGCGTATTCTTTAATTCTATAAGATCGACTAATCTTGCAGGATAGAATTTCATTTTTATTACAATTAGTTTATATTATTCACAACAGATGGCGCTAAATATTATAGTGCAGGGAATGTATGGTTTTCTTAATTTCCTAACACAGTGCCGTCTATCGTCAATATCTATCAATGATGCCCTAGCCTCTATTTGGCATCATGAGGATATAATGGATGAGATCACAAAACATCGACTAATGACGTCGTCATCGCAGCATTTATGCTGGTTAAATTAACGTTAAAACTGGACATATCAAATTAATCGATTCCAAATGCTAAATAAACGACATCTTCATAAAAAAGGCAATTTTAATTCTTTCTGGAACTATTTCTAGCATTAATTTTTCCCACATAAACAAATATTTTCTTGTGATCATACTAAAATTGTCTGCTGGCCACACACAACTGCATAATGGCAAACACTATCTTTCAATCCAAATAACCCAGAAAATGTAGGAATTATCTCTAAGTACAATAAAACAATTCATATATGTATAATACAGGTAATCATCATCAGATATCAATCAGATTAAAAAAAAATCTCTCAAAATTTTTGCCAAATCATTTATTTCTGCCAAAGTTTTAAATTTCCCACACAACTGCATAATGGCAAACACTATCTTTCAATCAAAATAACCCAGAAAATGTATGAATTATCTCTAAGTACAATAAAACAATTCATATATGTATAATACGGGTAATCATCATCAGATATCAATCAGATAAAAAAAAAATCTCTCAAAATTTTTGCCAAATCATTTATTTCTGCCAAAGTTTTAAATTTTAGACAATATACACAACAAAATGTTGTACCGTCAGTCCTTGAATTATGGATCTAATTCGTATAATTTTGTTTGTAATTCAAAGCCACTTATGTGGCATCCAGTAATACTTAAACCATTGTATGTGATGAATTTTGTAATATTTCATAACTGGATCGATTAGAAATTTCTTATTTCAAAGATTTATATAATTTTGTTTGTAATTCAAAGTCACTTATGTGGCATCCAGTAATACTGAAACCATTGTATATGATGAATTTTGTAATATTTCATAACTGGATCGATTAGAAATTTCTTATTTCAAAGATTTGAATAAAAAATTCTGATTATAAACCAGTCTTTTCGTATAATCTCTACCGTCTTGAATAACTGCTATAACACGTAACTATGTAGCTTTCATTTTATGCTAGAGGTTTGTTATCACGGTTAAAATTTATGAAAAGTTTTGAAGCTTTTTTTAAAATTTGAAAATATAATAGCAGTTTATAAGTACAAAATCATAATTAGAATGTACGTTATTCAAGCAGTGCTTGTATTAAGTGAATCTGTTCACTGGTTTCCTG
Source organism: Olivierus martensii (assembly GCA_000484575.1). Taxonomy (NCBI): domain Eukaryota; kingdom Metazoa; phylum Arthropoda; class Arachnida; order Scorpiones; family Buthidae; genus Olivierus; species Olivierus martensii. Next base: position 36,703 of record AYEL01077479.1, read on the forward strand.
TGCTATTTGATTGCATGTTCAAAATTTGAAAATATAATAGCTGTTTATAAGTACAAAATCATAATTAGAATGTACGTTATTCGAGCAGTGCTTGTATTAAGTGAATCTGTTCACTGGTTTCCTGTGCTATTTGATTGCATGTTACACTCATCTCCCACTATAATTTCTGGGCGTCATTTTGTCATATACAATATTGAATTATACAGTATGAATGAACATCCCACCCTTAACATCTTGGCTCCTACTAAAAAAATAAAACGGATTATTTTCTCATTTATTTCAAATGTACAAAAGAAAAAATGCTAGAGTATTCACTAAAAACATTTAGATATTTATCAGAGATTATGTAAACATATCAGATATTTACATCATCTCTGAGTAAAAATTCACAAAACTGGATTCAGAACAGACATTCCAAATTTTGATTTGAAATTATTCACATTAACAATATACAGAATATAAATATAGTTCAGTTTTCACGGAGAAACGGTCTCTAAGTTCATATCTGCTAAAGTGATATTCGCACCTTCATGATCAAGTGATGTGACATTGCTCTCTATGTAAGGCTCGACTAGGGGCTGATAACTATTGATAATATTGTTTTTGCAGTTTTATTTATATTATTATTATGAAGCAATTTTAAATATATTCTGTATATTAAAACTAAAAATCCAATTCATTTACATAATAAAGAGTTTCTGTAATTAGATATCAAACGATCTTATAAAGGAATTGGTTCGAAATACGATAAGTTTGAAAGAACAATTTTCTTTTTCGAAATGAATGTGTTGACAAAATTCAAAGTAGCGCTTTCAGAATTCCTATATTCCCTCTTCAGCTTTACCCATCAAAAATAATTCTATTCCAATTCGTTGTTTTTTAAATTTAAAACTGAACAATTGTTTGAATTTTATTAAAACAATTTATCTGTGAGTATAATAATTCCTGCTAATTAACTAGTTATAATTAATTGATGTGTTGAAAATGGAAAATTAGCATTAAATTAAAAATTGGTGTGTTTTCTAATGAAAAAAAACTCAAAAAGTTCTGCTTCATGCAAATCTTAAGTTTGTGCAGCTAATGTAATTTGAAGTTTACAAAGCGTAGACAATTACATCATATGTGATCATAATGGTGCAGATGTATTCGGCAGATACGAACTTTAAGATATTATTTTTCACGGAGAAATTTAAATTTAATTCTGTAAATTGTTAATGTGAATAATTTTAATGAAGATTCAGAATATGTACATGTGATCATAATGGTGCAGATGTATTTGGCAGATACGAACTTTGAGATATTATTTTTCACGGAGAAACTTAAATTTAATTCTGTAAATTGTTAATGTGAATAATTTTAATGAAGATTCAGAATATGTATTTGTTAATATGTATTAACAAATACGTATTCTGAATCTAAAAATTTTGATTCAGAATACGTATAAGTATATCAAAATTTTTAAATTTTTGCTCAGAGATGTCAATATAATTAAAAGCTATATAAAGTTTTCTTAAACTTCAGAATATCTCAACCTCTATGTATCATAGGAAATTGATTTAGGAATTTTTTGAACCTCTATTAAATCTGGAACTAAATAAGGTTTTTAAGGATGCACAAAAAATATTAGGACATCATTTGAAATGATTGAAAAAATATATGCTTTATACTTTTCAGGAAATGGATGGATTTTCGAATCAATCAGGCCCCATTGTTAGATATTGTAAAGCTTATCACTTGCTCTAAGAACAAAAGCCGAGATATTAATGGTGGGATGTTCATGCATTATACTTGAAATTTTTGTTTTCTATATCATTGAACATATATAGATTATAGAATATATATTTTAACGTACGTCAAGTTGGGCAGACTCACTTTTAAAATATTTATATTCAATCATTAGTCTCGTGTTAATACTACTAGAATCTATCCATTTTATTAGTGTATCCTACATTTATCTGTAGATTGTAACTTTTGATTTATTAGCATTAATTATTTAATTTATTAACAAGATAAGATTTCAGTTACTCGCCACTGTTATGTTATAGAGTATTAGGAGAAAAGGAAGAAACAATGCCATTTCCTAAAAGCTGCATATCAATTTGCTTAAAGTTTGAAGGAGCAAGAGGAATATGGAAGAATAAAGAAAACCGTACCTGTTGGTGGGTGGTTGCATTGTGGAGGACGCCATGTTGATGTTGAAATTGCTGGGGTTGTGTTAGATGTTGATAGTAATAACGATGCATTAAAGTTTAGTTCAAGGATTATTTTAATTTTGTTTAAGATTATTATTATTACTAGTTTAATTCAATTTTGTTTTTTGAATATATTAAAATTATTGTTTGATGTAAAAGTTTATGTAAATGAGATGCTATATAAATGTAACGTTAGGAGTCAGTATGGTGGTCCTTCTTGGTGTTGTATGATGAAGACGAGTCGACTGAGTGCTGGCAGTGGATTTTAAGAAGAAATTTTGTATGTACTGTTTTCAGGATTTAATATTTGTTATAAACAATTGAAGGACCAGTTCTTAAGCTTTCATAACTAAGTTACTTTTGTTTCTGCTAATAAAAGAGTTTGATTCTAACCTGGAATAATTGTGTTTATGGAGTCAGCTTTCTTAGTCTTAGATTGGTTGTCCAAAGTGGACATTAATATAATTATTACTATCTGAGTAGACCCACAGGAGGAGACTGGAGAAGAGGCAATCGGGATGTGAAAGTCAAAACCAAAAGTAACAACCAACCCAGAAGTGGGCCAAATTGTTACAAAGTTAGAAAAGTACTCTTGTTATATTATTTAAATAGGCTAAAAATATCATTAAAGTATAAAATAAATAGCTAAGAACTCAGTGTTACCCTGAGGAAGGCTAGCCTCAACTAATGTTAAACAATTGCAATAAGTAATGTATTATTTTAAAAAACAGAATCATGTAAATTGCTAAATATTTTTATAATTAACGTGATGAAATAATTTTAGAGTAAGAATAATTAAATTATGAATATGACTGTACAACTATACAGAAATCTTATTCCTGAAACTAGAAATTTCTTTACAGTATCTAGGTTACAATAATTTGAAACCTAGATAGACCTTTTCAAAAACAGAAATAAGGAGAATATGCTAATAAATAAAAATACTATCATTAAACTATGTGTAAGTTTGTGAAGAAGTTAACTCTGACCTATCCTATTAATATACCCTTCATTATTATTTAATGTATTATGTTTATTTTAAAAATTAACTCACATTTCACGCTCTCCATCTCATCAGTAAAAAATTATGAGTTACTGACTGGAAGTCCATCTCCTGATAAACTCTCTTGACTCACATCATCATCTACTCTAAATCATTTTTACTGATCCGATGTGAAAATATAAGAATGATCACTTATTAATGTTTTATATTCACTACATAATTAATTGAAAAGAGAATGGCATGAAGCGATTACTATGTAAACTAAGAAACTTGAATTTGTTGCATGACTTATGTAAATGAGACAAGCTCCGAACTGTGAAAGTCATCATAAAAAGGTGCACGTCAAATGGCACATCAAGGTGTTGTATTGCTTGGAGCTAATTTGTAACTTCTGACTTTCTTGTAAGATTGATAATTGTTTGAGTTTGTATCGGAGAGTGGAGGTGGTAGATTTAAATATTATTTATTTAAGGTTACATTTAGTGTTGTTTTGAATGTCTGATTAAACAAATTTTATTGCTAACTTGTTTCATTTTTTATTAGCTGTCTAAATAAAGCTTTGGTTAACATTTTTTTTGTAAGTGTAAGTGTAATTTCTAACATTGTTTTCATTATTTATTTTTAACACTTGTTTGATACTTTCACAACTATTTCGATTGTTTTGTCATGTAGACTTTCGTTAGTATTAATTAGTTTATTTTTGGAAATAGTAAAAAGATCTGAGTTCAGGCCAGACTTTGGATCTGCAGAATCATTAAAACCATTATGTTTAGATTATTGTTATTGTTGAATATTGCGACTTTGCAAGTTATCACATTCTGTCAGGAGACCTCATGTAATGCAATACATTTTAAAGTTGTTATAAAACGTGTAATTAATTATGTGGTACTAATGACTGAATATAAAATCTTAAAAGTAGGTCAAGCCCAATTTGATGTATATAATATTTTAACACAAAAAAAATTTTTTTTTTCTTATGTAGGTTGCTCTTCTTCTGCTACCCACAAATCCAGTGACTAATACAAATCTTGTTAGTTGAGCTTTTACTTATGCTGGCAAATTTTACAATGAAATCTGCAATTAGTGATGCCAAATTAAAAACCCATCACATACTAGCAACACCTATAACTGGATCAAATGGAAGTTTGAAGAATGGGATTCAAAGAGCCAGTTTCAGATCCCCCTGGAAAAATCTGGAGAAGTGAAACAGAACTGAATCCAGATTTTTCAATAGTAAATAACTGCTTTGACAATACCTTCCTTGTATCTCATTTTCTTGTATGTTGAGCAGCTCATAACTGTAAGGTCCAATGTATTCTGTATCACAATTATAAGTTTCTCAATTTATAAATGAAAATGGCACATAAAACAACATGCAATCAGTATTTCATAAATTATAAAATAAAAGAAAACTTGAACAAAATGCACTTAAAATTTTAATAGAAAATATTTGCATATTTATAATTACTGTTACTATTCAAAAAAGTTGTACTTATTAATGACTTTTAAAATCAATTATGTTTTTATTTAAGCACTAAAGCATCACATATTTATACCATATTTAAAAATAAAAATTTTTCTATAATATAAGGATTGTATATTTTTCAGTCTTCATTAAAAATTAAAGAAATCTAATGTAAATTTTTGTAAGATAAATTATGTAAATAGAAGAAAACTTGTTGTTTTAAAAAAGTTGTATTTATAAACAGTATTTTGTTTAAAAAAAAAAATTATAAAAAATGATGGGACATGCTCTATTGACACACTAATATATGATTATAACTTAAAATTTATATCAAATTTATACACATTTTAGAAACAAGCTGAATTACTTACTGAAATTGTAGTCAGTCTGTTGACCTGGTGGTTGATTTGGTGCAGCACTAGCAGGGGCAGCATTACCCGCACCCATCGGTTGACCAGGTGCAGGAGGATTTGTTCCTTGTGTTACTGCTGCTTGATTAAATGGATCAGCAGGAGGTTGTGTACCTGGAGGACCTCCTGGAGCCGGTGCACCACCCATTGGAGCTGTAAATCCCCCATAGCCCCCAAATCCTGGAGCACCAGTTCCACCTAAAAAAGCAATGGATAATTATTAATTCAAAGCAAATTATCAACTAACTACAAAATTAAAATCTTTCTATTTAAAAACAAAGAATCTGTAAAATTAACCATATTAATTGCTTAGAACTAAGTTCATTCTATGTTTGATGCAAAAAAGTTTTCAAGTACTATCTAGCCACTATGTCTAAGATTAGAATTTCCAATATATATCAAAAGTTCAGAAAAAAATTTGTCATATTTTTTCCATACAGATATTCCCTAGTTTACACAAATAATTGAGACTAGAGTATTTTATGTAAATCAGAAAAATAATATTTTTTAACAAAAATTCTAAATTAAAATTCACAGGGCTAGATGGACTATGGTGATTCATCTACACAACATTGTGATGCCCTATTGTTCCCTAAATGAAAGGAGACCTCATTATATGGAACAATATTGTACCTATAATATGATGCTTAATATCAAGAAAAAAATATATACAAAACAAACCAAACAACATAAGCTTTTAAATATAGTAAGCTAACATGTTCATTTTTGTAACCAGAAACAAATTTATGGGAGTATGGGAGAGTCTCACATCTATCATTGAGAAATAGTAAGTCTACAAAGTTTAATAAATCATCCAAATATGAATTGTAAATATAGAAAAAATTAATACTGAACAAAACAAAAAAAAACAAATATTTTTATTTTGAAAAACATAGTAAATAAAATTGTCTTTATACTAACATAATTGACAACTACCAATTATTAACAGATATAGATACCAATTCTTATTTTCTATTACTAAAACCCCTTAAACTTTGATAACTGGTTATTAAAATTCTAACTATTGGGCAGAATGTATAACATTTCAAATATTGAAATTTTGTGTAGTATGAATAAATAGGCATAATCAAAATGTTTTAACATTCTGTATGTCTTTTTATTATATTAGAATCATCCTAACAACAAGTGAAAAGCATTACTACTAATACTTTACTAATTATAATTAAACAGTTTCAAAAATATAGGTAATTTAATGTTTCTAATATTCACCATCTTGTAATGATATCAATTATAATAAAGTTTAAAATAACTATTCTAGCTTAAATTTATTAAAAATTTTGTTTTATGAATATATTAAAATTATTGTTTGATGTAAAAATTTATGTAAATGTGATGCTATATAAATGTAACATTAGGAGTCAGTATGGTGGTCCTTCTTGGTGTTGTATGATGAAGACGAGTCGACTGAGTGATTAACTAACTAACTAACTAAATAATACAAACCGGATATGTCAATTGAAGCTCATCAAAATTCTTCATAACTGTGGAAGATGGAGAGATAGAATTTTTTAATTCCCACTACAAATCATCCATATCATTTCTCTATTGCTTTCCAACCGACAGAAGTTACTCAGCAATGGAACTATTTCACAACCTACCATGGATTGTCCATGCTTCCAGTGGGGTCGTGGATAAAATAAATGATGGATTCAACTGGCTAGGTCTGAAAAGATATATAAAAATGTGAGACTCGATAATAAATTCCAATATTCCTGATAGTAAGTCAATATTCTCCTCTGGTAGTTCCAACTGTGAGGCCCGCACGGCCCGCTGAGCCCGAAAGACAAGATATGATGCTGCTCAACAGGCGGATAGCCTTTCAGCGGCGTGTGGTGTGAATAATGATGAGTGGCGAGAGTTAGGATATAAGGACGGACTCGGAGAATATGCCTGTAAAAAAATCATCTTCCTTTATTGAAGAGAGAGATTTTTACATTGAATAAACCGACAATTTACGTCGAAGGACTAGTACGTCTTGTGTTTCAGGATTCCTTCACGTAGCACAGTTGATCAGGCCTTTCTCTTTTCCTGTGTATTTCGTCGAGGTGTAACGCTCTTCTCGGAAGACGAACTCAGCTCGGTCTCGGGCTTCAGTCAACAATGGGCGACCACCGGAAAGGGAAAGATTAGCTCCGGGTCTCGGAGGTGCAAGTTTCATTGTGGAGATTGACAAGACAGTCTCTTTTTACTCAAGCGACGATGCTGACTAACAGAGTTCGTAGATAAACCAACAGTGGCTTTGTACACAAAGCCACTTACTTTTTTTATTTTAATTATACTGGAAAGCAGATATTGATTTTTTGTTCCTCCTTAGTAATTTCTGTTTTTAAAATTTCATTTACTTAGAAATTATGGGGAAAATATGCATAATTTTTTATTCTTGATATTTATTTTATTATTATAGACAGAACATGTCAAAGAAATTTTTAAAAAGGAATTTTTTTTGTTTTTCTAGAATGCGTAGAAATATTAAGTCAAAATAATCAGCTATGTAGAAACCAAATAATTGTGGAAATTTTATTCACACAGCAGAATAAGAAATCCAGCTAGCATAAGCTGATATAGTGCAAATTCAGAGTTCCAATAATAAACAAACAAATAAATAAATAAATAAAAGTATTTCCTAATCAATACTTCTATCAATTAGCATAATGTTATTGCATAGGAGATACAAATCTCATATTTCTAACATCCGATACTGTAGTCTAATTTTTGCAATATAGGTATCCCTCCCATAACATGATAGATAGATTCCTAAAAACACTGTTGTGTACAAAAAATATTATTTGTTTTTAATTGGTTTTGGAACATAATTTTTATTAAAAATACTAACACCACAAAACAAAGAAAAAATATATACATAAGACCAAAAAAAAAAAATATTTGTTGGGGAAGAAAAAAGGAAAGAAAAAAGCATACAGCCTATATAGCATTCATTTAATAATTATATCTTACTTATCACTGTTAAAAATGAGAACGTTTTTCATTAGCAATATCAACTTCATTTTCTGAATTTTTTATGCATTTAAAGTTTGTGTAGCTTCTGCTCTCTTTGCAAAATTTATAATATATAATCAACCCTCTACAAGCCGCTAGAAAACAATAATTCCTTAACATATACCAAAAAAAAATTTATGAATAAAAAGTTTTTCTTCTCTCTCACATTCCTCTATTGAAAAATAAAAACTTATTTTTTTATCCAAAAACTGAGTTTGGAACACAAAATACAATGTTTAACAATTAACTCAATTTCAAAATTAATTCAATTTTAAATTGAAATGGAAAATAGACTGCATATCATCCTTCACACAGCAAATTAACAAAATTGCATTTTTTGATTAATTGTAGCAAAGTATTTTCCAATGATTGAATTTTGGATGTGTATTGTGTTTCCCTAGTATGAATTTACAAAAATTAATGAAAATATTTTGTGTTGTAGGAGAGTAAATATAATTTTTTAAATGTGTTAAATAAAAACCGTGTTGTAGAAGTATTGTGTTATATGAGGATTTCTGCAATTTTCAAATCATGTAAGAGTGAAACCATGTCATAAGAGGATACCTGTACTGTATTTTAGATAAATAATGGCAGCTTATAAATAATAATTCTATAAAACATTAATATTACTGATTATAATAAAGGTAAAATATGAAAAATTATCTATATAATCTAAACTGTATAGCATTTAATAACAATAGATTTATTTCTGGCACATTATAAACCACCTCATATCTTGAAAATGCAATATATTGATATTTTATTTTTGTCTAGTAATCTGAAAAAATAATAATAAAATCATATTTATAAATTTCTTTCAGTTTAAAATTGTATTTTATAATATATTGAAAACTGAAATGGTTGAGGAGAAAATGCACTGAATCCTACAGAATATCAGTCAGTTAGTATCAAATAAGATGGCAGAACTTCTAAATAAAATTGAATGTAACAATGACTACATATGATGATTTTTATCAAAAGCAACAAAATGATAAACACTCCCAAGTGACATGCACTTCTGTATTTTCATTTTATCATCATTGATTGTTCAATTTTTTATGGATTACAATCTATGAGAAAATGTGAAATGCATTCAAAATATGAAATCTATACATTACTGCAATTTAAATGTGAAATCAGCTATTTAATTACAAAATATATATTTTTGAATATGATTTTAAATATATTAATAAATCCTATTTTGTTAGGATTTTTACACCCTGAAATTTCACAATAATCTGTTTTCAATCTGAGACAAACAATGAAAGCAATGTTTTCTTCTCCTAGAAATTTCCATTCATAATTTTATTGTGTGCTATGCTTATGTTATGATGATCATTAATCAGTCTTTTTAATTCTTCCTGAAGTTTGAACATAGGATAAAATTCAATTTAATGATCGTCATGTGTCTGAGAACAATTTCTTGTTATAGCTTTATTCATTAACCTAAAGATGTATATGAACATAAATTACTTTGCAAACACCTTTTTAGATATTAATACAATATTTACTTCAAGTAATTCTCCTTTTAATTCTAATTTTGAAATTCTGCAACATGAACAGAGAAGATTTTGCAAAATTTCAATAGTATATTTATAAAAATAGCTTTAGTTCAAATATAAGAAAAATAATAAAAATAGAAAGTGGCTTATATTTGAATTCAAAAATAAAAGTTAGTTTATATGAGGATGTTCAATATTAGAAATCACCATATTGTTTACAGTTGTAACAAATTTTAAATGCTGCCTATATTTATAATGCATTTTCTGTTAAGTCTTTTCAGTTTCTATGTAAGGTACAGTGGTGCCTCGCAATTCGATGGTATTTGAATTTCACGGGTTAGTACATGTGTGTGCGTGGAATTGTGGGATGTTATTTGCCATTTGGCAGTTCTTTTTGGGACTTTGGTGTTTGTGTTAATATTCAATTCTACATTTTTCAGAAAGTAAAAAATTTGTAATTATTATTTTTTGAGTGAGATGTAAGGATGGATTCAAAGAAAACTGACCAGAGGAATAATTCCAAAAAGAACACCCAATTGAGCAAAGTGACGAAGAAAAAATTGTAGATAAAGTGCAGAAAGGTAGAACAATTAAATTGCAACAGAGAGAGAAATTATGGGTGCTAGGGTGTCTGCTGGAAGACTTCATTCCAACATCCAAAGCTAATAAATTGTGTTGTGTATAAAATAGTGTTTTTTGTAATTTAGTGTGTTATACAATAATAAAACACATGTAATATTCTTGTGTGTTATACAATAGTAAAACACATATAATAAAGTAAATAATATTGTGTATCTCTCTCACCTCATCCATTAGGGGAGTGGGATGGGGACTGATAACGAATTTATCTATTTTACAGTCTTATATGGGAAATATTGTCCCGCAATTCGACAGTTTCTCAATCATTGCTTTGGTGACAGATTACTGTCAAATTGCGAGGCACCACTGTATTACATTGGCAACAGATTAGTGTTGAATTGCAAGGCACCACTGTATTATAAAATGCAATTTTAATTAATTAAACTAAATATTTACAAAATTTTTTTTTGTTTTAAAATTAAATTATCATACAAAAGAAATTCTATTTCACATTTCCCAGACAGATTTATAACACAATTTACATATAGTATAAAATTTTGAATGTTATTTATTATTAATTTTTTATATAGTTTAATTTGTCTTATTAGATAATAAAAATACAATACAGTGATAAACAAGGAATAAGGAAACTGATCTGAACCTATGGTAATCAGTGTTGACTGGCTGTATTTCCATTAAGTTCATTGCAGCGAAACTTTGCCTATTTTGATTTTACTTTTCAATCTTTTAATCTATTGTTTGAATAATGCTAAAATGAAGACTCAAAATAAGAAAAAAATTCCTCCTGAATTTTCAAATGCCATGTTTAGTTTAATAAAAATTAAACAAGAAAATTTTATGAATTTTTTCTTAACTTTCTTAAAAGGAAAATTATATAAGGAATATTTTGATTAACAGTAAAATCAAAACTAGCACAAGACTGCAGAAATTACTTTATTTGATAAACGTTTTCAACCTTCCTTCAGAGTCATCATCAGTTCTAACCCAAATTGTTACAAGACAAACTTATATTTATAACGTACTGTGAAAAAACAGATATACAAATACATCCATGCATGACTAAACACCTATCAATGAGGGTGTCTAAAGTAAATTGATATTTGACTCAGATTTAAATAAACAAAACATGTAATGGATTTTTGAAAGGTTCGTAACCAATATCTTAAAATTTGTCATTCAAAACTCACAATTACAAAGTACCTCCTATAGCAACGTAATGGATTTTTGAAAGGTTCTTAACCAATATCTTAAAATTTGTCATTCAAAACTCACAATTACAAAGTACCTCCTATAGCATAAAAAATTTGAAATACATACATAATAATATAATGCACACACAAAGACAATAATAAAATACAAGAAAAACTTATAAAAGCAGATAAAAATATTAAACTATAAAAAAGTTTTTGACATTAGTGCATGTTGTGAATATCTGAGATAGGTACGCCACCTAATATGCACTAAACATTATAGATTTTTTAGTCTATTTTACAAATTATTTACTGACCACTTCCATGCATGAGAAAGAGAACTTGCATCACTGCTATTGACAATACAATCTTATTTAAATTGTTTAACTCTTTCAATCGACTTTGCAATGATTCCTTCATTTCTGCACTTGACACGTTTCACCATTTTTGCTTCCTTCCATTTAATATCTATGTTGTATTCTAATCTTCTAACATTTAGCACAGTACTAGTTTCACCTTTTTCTATATTTTTTGCGTGTTCTTTCACTCTTTCTTTTAAGTTGCAGCTTGTGTATCCAATATATTTTTCTTCTCTGTTTAGGTCTAAGTTGGCAATTGAGATTACGTAAACTCCTATGTTTTTTCTTCTTCACACGAGTCTTTATCGTTTCTAAGTAATGAAAAAACAATAACTTTTCTTTTTGTAAGCTATCTTAAAACCTGTAGTGTTTTCTATGTCTCTATAAACAGTTTGTAAATGTGGCTAATAGTATATTCTTTTATACCTGATACCTTCCAGTGGTTTTTTTTTCCCTTCTTTGAGTTCAAGCTTTCTGTTATGGAAGATAGTTTCAAAAAACTTACTATATCTGTGTTTTCTTCCTTATGAGACTATTTCATCTATTTCTATGTCTCTTATCTGCTCTTGTACTGCAATGCCTAAAAGCTCTTTTAAAAAAGGGCTCTAAAAAGCTAACGCTTTATGAGTCAGTTTGGTTATTGATGTGCTCGGTATGAATAATGGTACGATAGGTTGGTTTGCAGTATACTTTAGTTTTATACAAGGCTCCATATCTGAAAAAATGTTTTTAGTTATCTTCTTAGCACTTGCTTGTTCAAATTTTAAATGGAGACCTAGTGAATTGGCCAACATATACTCTTCTAGAGTTTTTGGGTCTTCTTGTTTTTCCCCATACTAAACAAATATCATCCACGTACCTTCTATACAATTTTATTTTTGTCATGAATCTTGAAATTACACTTTCTTCCTTGAACCTGACTACTAGTTCAGCTAATACTCCTGCCATTGGGCTTCTAATAAATAGGGAAGATTAAAAAAAATCTACTTATAAATATAAGTTTGTATTAGACCTAATGATGACCCCCCCAAAGGAGGGTTGATAAGATTTGTCAAATAAAGTAATTTCTGCAGTCTTCTGCTGGTTTTAATTTTACTTATTTTACAGTAGTGCAGAATCAGAGAGATGCAAAGAAATATTTTAATTAAATGTAGTTATGTAGATAATTTATAAAATTTTATTTTCTAATTGGAATATGGTAAAGATTTTGTATGGCATAATTTAACTTTGTTTAATACTACAGTAAAAAAAATATTTTAAGACCAACCAATAATTATATATAAAATGGAAAACACACAAAATTTGGATTTTTATTTAATTTGAATTCTATTTTTGATAGCAATATACAGATTCTGTATAATAAAAGAAACAAATCTGGGATGATAAATAAAAGATGGGATACTTGATATTAAATTTCATTTATTTTCTATATTTTCATACATTTTTACAAAGTAGTAGGAAATGAGTTTCTCATTTAGGAATTTTCACTTGACACAAAACAGTTTTTATGACCCCAATAACTTTTGTAAACTGAGGGACACTTGTATTCTAAATCTGAAATTTAATATCAAGAAAATTATAAAATTAAGTACAATATTTGTACAACTTGATACTGATATTAAATTGGACCAAAAAAATAAATTATAACAATAAGAATTATTAATCCGTGCAATTAATAAATTTATTAAGTTACAATATCAATTAAGTACAATATTTGTACAACTTGATACTGATATTAAATTGGACCTTAAAAAAAATTATAACAATAAGAATTATTAATCCGTGCAATTAATAAATTTATTAAGTTACAATATTTAATTAATTGCTTTTTCAATATCAAACTTAATATAAAAATTTCAATGTAATGGTTCCGTCCATTATCTAAATTAATTACAATATTTATATTTTTAAATTCATTTTTTTATTTTAAAATAAATATTTCTAAATATTTAGTTAATTAAATGTTCTACACGAAAGACTTTTTTAATATTCTTTTCTTGAATAAACTTAGCCAAAATAAGCAGTTTAAATAGCTTAATCTTATTCTCATATAAAAAATGATTGCCATCATCATATACTCAATTTTTTATATACAGTTCAGAATCAATTTTTATTTAATTCGCATCAGTTGACAAACTTGTCAACAACACCACTCACTTACCATTACTTAGGTTAGTGTGGGATATTTATGCTCCATATCTGAAAAAATAATTTATGTAAAGTCAAATTTACCGAAGCCAGATACAATGGAAATTGTTTAGCGAAATGATTGCCATCATCATATACTCAATTTTTTTATATACAGTTCAGAATCAATTTTTATTTAATTCGGCATCAGTTGACAAACTTGTCAACAACACCCCTCACTTACCATTATTTAGGTTAGTGTGGGATATTTATGCTCCATATCTGAAAAAATGCAAAAAATAATTTATGTAAAGTCAAATTTACCGAAGCCAGATACAATGGAAATTGTTTAGCATGAAATCAGCAAAAAGCATGCTTTATATATTAAAATACTGTTTAAAATTCAAATAAGTATTTTTATATATTTTCTGATTAGCATAATTGAAATATTTTATAATGATCATGTTAATTTGAAATTAATAATTCATAAACATCAGTTAAGATTTAAAAATTGTTTTTCTACAAGAATTAAAATTCATTTAAATGTCATTTAACCAACTTTGATCCAGAATTCCCCCTTTAGTTGAAATGAACAAGTCAGACCTGCCCACTTCATTGGGAGAGATAATTACCAGTAACTGGAAGTGCTAGCATATCTTCAAATTTCAGAACTGAAATTATGGCAATTGAATACAAATACAATAATTTTAGAATGCTTATGTTTTTAGTTAACGCAGACATCTTAATTTTAAAAAATGGAAAGAAAGGTTTGTGAGCAAAATTTCGTGTGTCTTAAGAGTAAAATCAAACTTTTCCAGACCATTGATAAATGCAACTGTTTGAAAAGTGAAATTGATAAGAATTTCAATATGGTGAATTCTACTTCATCCACAATGATAAAATGTCAAAGCATTATAATAAAAATGAAACTACTTCTGTAGGTATCTATTTAATATTAAGTAATGTGCATCATTTCTTAGACAAATGAAGAATTATTTGAACATAATAAATTAGAACATTTGTAAAAAATAAACTATTGGGAAAAAGTGTAAAGAAAAATTGTAATTGAAGTTTACCCAACTATTCAATTAAAATTAAAACTATATGAATAAATAATGTTTAAGTAAAATGTAGTTATATTACTTTCTCAAGCATTTTATATTCAAAATAGTGTTTTTAAAAAAATATAGTACCTGAATATTGACAGAATACTGAGTCACAATCTATCAGAAGTGATGAGTGAAAATTTATGATTTTACTAGATTAAATTATGTTTGTTAACCTTCCTACTGAACAATCACAAAAATAACTATTTTCAAATCAGTATAGTTCTAGAAAGAAACATACACAAAAGCAGCTGTTTGCCTACTGAACAAATTGTAGAGTTTGAAAAATAAACATTAAAATAAATTTTAATATCTTATATATATTTATATTTCAAATGAAGAAAATTTAAAACAAACTGGTTTTTTTACAAGGAATATCATTATAGTTTCATGGAATAATATTTGAGAAACACACTGAACTTTTTCTTTAATTCCCCTCTAAATATAAAATTTCAATTAACAAAAAAATTTTCTGGTCCCAGTCATTTAGTGTATATTTTCTATTGTACAGGTAACCTTTGATTTACATGGTAAATTGATTCTGCAAAAAGTACTATTTAAATCAAAATCATATAAATCGAGACTAACATTTGCATAGAAAAATCAAGGGACAGATTTCATAACACTCAATTAAATAATTTGCATTTTATTTAAAATAAATTACAAATAAATTAATACTAATTTTATAGGAATATAAGAAAAATTTAAGAGTAAAAATGCAAACCATTCAAAATATATGAAAACAAGTTTATTCAGTATAATCATCTATTATTAATATCGAAACTTTTTTTTTTTCAATTCAAAGTTGCTTTTATTGCAAGCAAATTTCCTCTATCTCAGATTTTTTTCGTTTATTTTCTGAAGAAATTTTCAAACTTAGTTCAAATAAAACCTGTCATCAATGTTTACTTAATTTCTTATAAATCTCCTCAAATTGAGTTAAGGAGTTTTGCAATTCCCTTTCAAATCTTAAGTTGAATTCCATTTTTGAATTAATGTCAAAAGGAAATAAATTATTGAAAGATTAACCATGACTGATTTTTTTTTCGTTCTTCATCATTTATAATTTACTATACTCTACATATTATAGTACAATACATACATAATATGCAGAGAGGTTGCTTGCCAATATTAATGGAACAGCTAAGGATTTTGTTATTCATTGTCTATAGTCTAGACCAGGGCTTCTCAAAGTGTGGGTTGCATAATTAAATTTGGAAGTTGCAGAAATTTTAGCAAATCAAAAATTTCTTGATGTGCAAAGACTGAAAATTAATTCAAAACCAGTTTGCAACACTACATACATAAAATGTCTGTTAGTTTAAGATTAGTGAAATAGCACCAACACTTTCTAAATCCAACATACTTCTAACTTTAAGTACTACGTATTTATGCAAAGTGGCATTTTCAACATAATTAACGTTTATAAAATAAAAAAATCAGTTAACTCTGCAAAACGTTGAGGAAAATCTACGTCCTGCAGTAACAAATATTCATTTAAGATTTAAGTCTTTATATAACGTAAACAAGCACAGTCAGCTCATTAGTATGAATATTTTTGCCTTTGTCTCTAATACATGGTAAAATTATATTTGTATATATACCAAAGATTTATTTTTAAATAAATTTTCTTTGATTATCAGCAAATATTTTAATTCTTATTACTAGTTTTATATCTCTATATCCAGGTTGCAAAAAGATTTGCTCAGATAAAAGATGTCACCAAATGGGAAAGTTTGAGAAGCCCTGGTCAAAACCAGTGTTTTTCAAACATTTTTATATCATGGCATACTTGAACCTATAGTTAAACTGCACACTTAAATTATGATGATAAAAAAAATGCTTGCTTATGCATATACATTTTTTATTATATCAGGTCTAGTAAAAAGACATCTATTATTTTTCCAATAGATGGCTTTAATAAATTGTATCTCGCACTCTAAAAAGTTCGATCGTTTTACACTAGATGGCGTTAGAAAGCTGACATTTCGAACTAAACATCTGATTTGACAGTTTTGTGAATGGTTGACTCAGTTTTGTTTGAGCTCACATCAAAGATGGACACTAGCAAAGAGAAAATACGCTATATTTTACAGTTTTTCTTCAATAAAGGTGAAAACGCAAGCCAGGTGGCTGAAAATGTGAATAGTGTTTATGGTTCTGATACTGTAACAGCCAATCAAGTGCAGTTTTGGTTTCGTCGATTCCATTCTGGTAATTTCGATGTCAAAGATGCACCACGCTCTGGAAGGCCAATTGTCGAAAATGTGGATAAAATCATTGAAATGGCCGAGTCCGACCGTCGTATAAGCACTGTTTCTATACCCAGGAGCTAAACATTGCACAAAAAACCGTTTGGAATCATTTGGAAAAGGCTGGATACAAAAAGAAGCTGGATGTATGGGTGCCACACGAGTTTATGCAAAAAAACCTCATGGACCGAATTTCCACCTGTAAATCGCTGCTGAATTGCAACAAAGTCGACCCATTTCTGAAGCGGATGGTGACTGGCGATGAAAAGTGGATCACTTACGACAACGTCACGCGAAAACAGTCATGGTCGAAGCACTGTGAGCCAGTGCAAACGGTGGCCAAGCCAGGATTGACGGCCAGGAAGGTTTTGCTGTGCATTTGGTGGGATTGGCAAGGAATCATATACTATGAGCTGCTCCCCTATGGCCAAACTTTTAATTCGAACCTGTACTGTGAACAATTGGACCGTCTGAAGGAAGCAATCGCCCACAAGCGGCCAACTTTGGCCACTAGGAAAGGAATTATGTTTCATCAAGACAACGCCAGGCCACACACATCGATAGCGACTCGCCAGAAGCTCCAGGAGCTTGGTTGGGAGTTCTTATGCATCCACCTTATAGTCCGGACCTGGCACCAAGTGATTACCACCTGTTCCTGTCCATGGCAAACTATTTTGCTGGTGAAAAATTCGCCTCAAGAGAGGCTTGTGAAAATCGACTGTCCCAGTTTTTCTGCCAATAGGGGCAAGGGCTTCTATGAGAGAGGCATAATGGAATTACCTTCAAAATGGCAATAAGTTATCGAACAAAACGGCACATATTTGACCTAAATTGGAGCATTCTAAGTATGTTAAATAAAACCTTCAATTTCATGCAAAAATAATGGATTACTTTTTACTACACCTTATATTATATATACATTTATTATAATAATGATATACACGTATAAACAATAAAAAGATTTTAATTTTGATATGTACACTTATTGTGCTTTTGACTTCTTTCAAAAATAATTAATGATCTTTAAAAACTTTCACAGCATACTTAAGATCTTTTCATAGCCAAATCACTGATCTAGACCAGTGCTTCTCAAACTTTTTTTAATAATGACCCCATTTTTCATTACGAGATTTTTCTCGACCCCAGGTATTAAATATGAAATAAAACATACAAGTACATAAATCATTTCCCAGATATTAAATATGAAATAAAACATACAAGTACATAAATCATTTACACACATATTAAGATGAACACAATCAGGCAACTACATTGAAAATACATATGTTGTCAATTAAAATGAACACAATCAACCAACTACACTGAAAATTCATACGTTAAATATTGGGCGTTTGTGAAATTCAGCCAACTACACTGAAAATACATATGTTGTCGTACGTTAAATATTGGTTCAACCAACTACACTGAAAATTCATATGTTGTCATACGTTAAATATTGCCAACCAACCACACCGAAAATTCATATGTTGTCATACGTTAAATATTGGAGTTTGTGAAATTACATATAAACTGAAAATCAAGTATTTGAATTTAATTGTTTGAATTTTAATTTTTGCAAACCCCATTTTGGGCCGCGAAGCGAAATGGGTCACGACCCAAGTGAAATCCAGCATTTCGCTTCGCGACCCCAAATAGGGTCGCGACCCATAGTTTGAGTAGCATTTCGCTTTGCGACCTGGGATCACGACCCATAGTTTGAGAAGTGGGGGTCGCAACCCATAGTTTGAGAAGCACTGATTTATAGCAATTCATCACGTCCCATAGTTTCAGAAGCGCTAGTCTAGACTATTATTGTGATTATCCATGTTGACAGTATTGGATTTAAATTGTGTTAAACCAAAATCATGCCATTCAAGTACCATGTGAATAGAGGATTAAGTGTATATGTAAATAGGGAACACCTTATTTTTTCTCATTATCAAAACATCAAAAAAAAGCTTAACATATTAAATAAGGAATTAAATACAATCTGAATTTTTAATTTAGAGACAAATATTGTAGTGCTGATATCTCTTTAATCTTTCTAATAGATACTGATGAAATGATTTTATATTTTTTATGATTCATGTGTGACTTAGTTGATTTCAACTTATGAACAATTTAGATATAGATAGATATATACAATTGATAAATTCAAACAGGTTTCAAATACAAATAATAATGTATTGAGTCCCAAAAAATGCCAAATACTGGATACTAAGTTAAGTATATTGAATTAAAATTGCTTACATTATAACAAAAATATTTAG
Organism: Olivierus martensii; assembly: GCA_000484575.1. NCBI lineage: Eukaryota > Metazoa > Arthropoda > Arachnida > Scorpiones > Buthidae > Olivierus > Olivierus martensii. The sequence goes on from AYEL01077479.1 coordinate 56,197, forward strand.
GCAAGTGTGTTTTAAGTGATGTATAGCTAAACATGACAGAATTATGGCATTCTGACATCAAAGTTTGACATAAGAGTGATTACTATCAATATTATAAATATTTTATATCATAAGCACTTACCATAACCACCATATCCTTGTTGACCAAACTGTGCACCAGGGCCACCATATGGTCCAAACCCTCCAGCGGGGGCTCCCCATCCTTGATATCCTGCTCCATAACCACCTATAACAATAATAAATGCACTTACTGATAAATGAAAATATAAAAAAGAATTATACAGTTTAAAATACTTTACTATTTTGGTAATAAAATTTTTATTTTATTAAAACACTAAAAATATATTCTAATTTGTTACATTTGAAAAAAGTTACGTGTATTTTATTTTACAGCCTAGACCTCTTTCTCCAGGTCAAATTGCTTTATCAGTTTGTTTCTGGTACTAAGATAGCATTGTCTTGTTACAATATTTGCGGCTACTAGATTTTTATTTTTATAATTTTATGTACACTATAAACTAGTTAGCCCCTGGTCACTATGTGCCCAAATACATCAAAAATGAAACATTTGTTTCTTATCTGTCAAATTTGAGATTTTTCATTTATTTAATATCTTTGTATATAATACAGGTTGACTATCAAAAATCCGGCAACCTCGGGACTTGAGGATTTTCGAAAATTCTGGATTTTTGATATATATATATATATACTGTATATATCTAAGAGAAAAAGACTACTTGTACAACGCTTTAAAGAAATAAAATTAAACACTAAATGAAAAGCAAATAAAATTTTATTGTTAAATAACTAAATAAAAGACTATAGTTCTACAGAATGTTAATTCAACTAAATAAAATAGCAATAATAATACAAAAAATAGCCCTCCAAGCAAGGTATAAGCAAAGTTTTAATTATCTATAACAGCGTTTCTCAAACTTTTTCATTCACGACCCCATTTTTCATTATGAGATTTTTCGCGACCTGAGGTATTAAATATGAAATAAAACATACAAATACATAAATCATTTATACACTTATTAAGATGAACAAAATCAGCCAACTACATTGAAAATACATATGTTGACAGTCTTTCCTCTCTTCCACACGATTTTATGTTCAAGCGACCCTATCATCCTATTAGATATTTTACTAAGCCCTTTATCATAAGCAACATCAATAAATCAGGAAGTGTCAAGTGTACCATGCGTAATAGGTGGCTTAGGGCACGGATTTAACAAGGCATTGGAAATCTTATTCCATACACCCATGATAGTTTTATATCATAACAATTTAATCCATGACGATTTGCCACCGTCATAGATGTGGGCTCTAAGAATAGATTATAAATATGCTGGTAATCAGTTATTGCTATGTTCGCTATTGTTTGATTCTTTCCGTTACTCTACTAATCAGCCTAGACATATGGTGTCTCCAAGTTCCTGTATTTGTGAAATTCCCGTACATATGCTGTTGTTTTCTATTTTATTAATATGTTATATGTATATATATGATTATTGTGTTTTTCTTATTGTATTTAATACTACCTTATGTTTATTCGTATATTTTTATCAGTGTTAGTATGTTTATTTGCTATGTATGCTGTTAAAATAGACTGCTATGTTCTATTTCCCAGTATCCTTAGTATGAAATGTATATATTCCATTATTGTGTTCTCAAAAATTTATTAATATGAATTGTGTTCTATTATTATAATTTAAAAATTCTGTTCTGTAACGTTCAAAGAACTTTAGAACTTAGTTGATTTGTAACGTACTACTGAAGATGGACTTTAATTGGTCCGAAAATGTTATAGATAATTAAAACTTTGCTTATACTTTGCTTGGAGGGCTATTTTTTGTGTTGTTATTGATATTTAAAGCAAGAGACTTTTGAATTATACGTTTTTAAATAAAATAGTTCCTCAGAATATAATTCAACTAAATATAATAATTCTATAGATTTTAATTCATTACTGTATCCTTGAAAAAAGTTAAAAAATTTTATATAATGCTAATAAGAAAAAAAAAGCCAGAAAAAATGCTAAAATATTAAAAAAAAAATTCTAACACCAACCATGTCTAAAAAAAGCCAAATCTAGCTCATTAGGCATCATAAAAGCCAATCTGGCAATCCTTGTTTCAAGCATGACCAAACATCCAAATATGGAATACAGCGCCGTCAAAACAAACGGAATCTCCAGAAAACAATGGCGTGCCAACACGGTAAATTTAAAAATGTGCTCTGACATTCATGCCAGAAATTTGATTGCTGGATTTTTGATAGTCAACCTGTACTTTTGCTTGTTTTACCTTTCTCCAGACCAAACTTTAAAATTTTCTTTACATGAAATTGGAAGCTAACAAACTATCAATTTACTGATTAAGTTATTTAAGTAATAATTATAATTTTTATCTTAAAATAAAAAATTATAATTTCTGAAATTAATAAAATATTTAAATTCTGAAATAAATATTATTTAAATGCAATATTTATGTAGCCTCGGCGCACTTAATGTAAACTGAACTTTCGAACCTGGAAACAGGCAACATTTTTCGATCGAAAAAGACAAACAAGTCAAATAACCTAAAGTAGTATACAAACATAAATAGGAAGTAAACTATGATGATTAAAAACAAAATTTATAATAAGATTTGGATTTAGTTTTCTAAAAGAAGTGATTAAAGATTCGAAGCAAGAGAAAATATTAATGGATGCACAGGCGGCACTTACGGTCCCGGAAGTTCGCACATGCACAGAAACATGGACTCCACACGCTTATTCCTTTGTTATATATGATTTATGCAAAAACAAAAAATTAAGAAAATACAAAAGGTTTATAAACAATGATTTCCTATTACAGATGACTAATATGCTAGTACAATTTCCCAAGAAATTTTTGTTCAACCTACTTTGCTCCTGGGTATCTTATATTGGTTAAACAATTACTTTAATATATGAAATAGAGCAAATTAGCTAAGACTAATTGTTTTTATATCAGTGAAGTTGTTTTCAGACTGCATGAATTTTTGATATAAATTTGTTATAAAAAATTCATAATGATAATTTCTGAAAGAAAGAAAATTTGTTACTAATTTTTTGATAAAATCATAAAAATTTCAATAAATTTGGGAAACTTTTGAAGAAATAATAAAACAATAATTCATTTAATGAGAATTTGCATACTAACTGCCTTTATAAACCATTATAGATATATACAATCTTTATCCAAAATAAGTCATAAATGAAAATATTCTAATTTAAATATTGTTAGAATTTTTTATTCATGATATTCATGACTTGTTTTATTCAGCAGATATGTAACTTCTTACTAACACCATATCTATATATATAAAATGCAATGCTTGTCTGTTGTCTGTCTTTGTCTCTTCTGCATAGATTCCTACACTATTTGACCTACCAGGACTAAACTTTGAAAGGTAACTTCCCCCACTACCAAGGGTAACAGTAAAAAAAAACCAAAATTGCCTCAAAGGGATGGAACACATTTGGGTTGTTCTTTTTATCTGTTTGTTTCATTTAGTTTTCCAAATCATTTCAGCACCAAACTTTGCAGGGTGACTTTCCATGCAGATAACATAGAACCTTAAATATAAATATATGGGATTATAATTTAAAATATGTTTTTAAATCCTTCAGCATGTTGTTCTGACTATTGTTGGCATTGCAAAATAAGAATTACTTACATTGAAAAAGTTCATCTGTATGACAACAATGGACAATCGAAGAATGTCAATATGCCATTGTGAAGTTCAGGAAGCTCCCATCCCCCTTTTCCTTCTTTTGTTTTATGTTTATATTATAATTTTTTTTATATAATTATAATATTTTTATATAATTATATTAAATATATAATTATAATTATATATATTTAAATTTTTATAATAATATGCAAGTGTTTTCGATTTTTCAATTATGTTTTATTGTACTCCCTTTTAAAAAAAAGTTCTCTGTATTGTTTTATAGACCAATATTTTAAATGGATGTTAAAATGCACCCATGCTAACTGTATTGTAAAACTTAAAAGCAAATGAGACCAAGTCTTTACCATTGGGAAGATGTAATTAACAGTACTTCCACCTGAATCAACACACCCATGCATTACTTATGGAAATAATTTCTTTTGTCAATGCTCTTAAGTCACCACTTGCCAAAAAATAAAGGAATGACTACCCCAATCTGAGAACAGCTAGTACCCCATAAAAATTCCACTGTTGGGTATAAATCCAACGATGCCCAACAGGAGCAGGAAGAATCTACGGACCAGTAGAGAATCAACAGACTAGCAGAAAAAAAAAAAAAA
>AYEL01077481.1:0-14864 GCA_000484575.1 Olivierus martensii
AGCTAATGGCCGGAATCTCACAAAGCAAGAACCAATTACCATATTTTCCATAGAGTTAATACTTCGATTAGCGCGAGAAATTCGTGGAACCAATTATTCGCGCTAATCGAGGCCTACCTGTATAGTATTAATAATAGATATTAGGTAGGTTCAAGATCCATCGTTGTAATGAAAGCGGCCCAACATAAAATCATAAATGTCCTTAATTCATTTATATTTTTATGTTCTTAATGAAGTAAATAACGTTTTTATTATTTAAATATCTATTTGCAGTTCCTATTTTCAATTTCTATATTATTTTTTTATTTCAGTGATTAAAACATCTTGATCCGCACAATTATTTTAAAAAATTTCTGAACGAAAAAAGTCAAAACTTTTTATACTACAGGATTTTTACTTATTTGTCATGGTGGACATCATATATTGTGCATTCTTTAACTCAGCAGTTTCAAAATTGGCAGGCATGCACTATTGCAAAGGGAGCCGCGAAAAATTTCACAGTAATGTATTTTTTGTAATATAAGATATATGCTATATAATAAATGACACGCTTGCAAGTGCATAATTTATAAAACGGCGCTAGAACTACTAGAAACAATAAACAATAAAAATAATAACGTCAAATTCAAACGTCACCGAGAAGGCGCTGTATCAACTATTATTTGTTATTATACTATAAATAGAAATTATTTTAAAAATTATTATCAATTACGTTAATTTTTTCCTCTTTTGTATTAATAACGTTTTGCCCTGAAACATGTGTCTGTGTGTATTACTTTTATGAAATAAGGGGAAGCCAAGACTAAATTATATTTTAGGGGAGGCCTAGTAACATGAAAGTTGGTAAACCTCTGATTTAACTAATTGTTTTGTTTAATAATTAACATTAGAGTTATTATATTAGACTTTTATGAAATAAGGGGGAGCCAAGACTAAATTATATTTTAGGGGAGGCCTAGTAACATGAGAGTCGGTAAACCTCTGATTTAACTAATTGTTTTGTTTAATAATTAACATTAGAGTTATTATATTCTACGAGAGGCCCAAGACAATATTTTTTCTTCAAATATGGCCCAAGAAAGCAAAAAGTTTGAGCCCCCCGTGTTAGATGATATAAAATGTATGTTTTCCTATTGATGTATTATCTATCATCATATGCAGTATATTAATGGTCAAACGTGGCTGGCTGGCTGGATGTCCCTTTTTCGGTCAAAGCACTGTATCGATTTCTAGACATATGATATTGTTAGAAAGGTCTAATTTTCCGATGTCTGCAACAATAAAAATTATTTGTTGGTATTAATAATTTAAAAATTAATAGTCAAACGTGGCTGGCTGGCTGGTTGTCCCTTTTTCGGTCGAAGCACTGTATCGATTTCTAGACATATGATACTGTTAGAAAGGTCCAATTTTCCGATGTCTGCAACAATAAAAATTATTTGTTGGTATTAATAATTTAAAAATTAAAGAATAAAAATTTAATTGAAATTATAGATCTTCTAAAAAGACAAAACCTGAAAATGGCGCTGTAATGGAATAACCCTATCCTAATAACGGACGCCATTTTATGATTTCTTATGTGTTCGGGGGTGTCTTTCAAGTAATATTCTGTAATTTATCAAATCCGACATTGGGTACAATTGTCGCCTTACCGAAGCAGGGCGAAAATGGTACACATCGAAAGGGGGGCTGAAACATGCAAAAAATCCCTAGTGAAAGGGTCAAAGATCAAACCGAAACACGCAAAAAATCCCTAGTGAACCAAGGGTCAAAGATCAAACGTTTGAGATATAGACCTGCAAAGTTCTGTTTATTGCAAATGGCGTATGTGGACGAGTTCCCTAGTGAACCAAGGGTCAAAGATCAAACGTTTACGAGATATAGACACTAGTGAACCAAGGGTCAAAGATCAAACGTTTACGAGATATAGACCCGGCAAAGTTCCCCGTTGATTCAAATGGCGCGGGGTTTGGCGTTGTGCCTGGCGTCGCTGCGATCTGCCACGCGACGCGTCCAATTACCATGCTCCACTACCTATGCCGCCTAGATGCCTCTGTATCTCGTAACGTTTGATCCCTGACCCTTGGTTCACTAGGGATTTTTTTGCACGTTTCGGCCCCCTTTCGATGTTACCACTTTCGCCGTGCTTCGGTAAGGCGATAATTGTACCCGACATTGCATATATTTCCATTTTTCAGATTTTAGAAATGCCACGTAAAAAGACATTAATATTTGCAGCTGCGAGAAATAAGCGAAAATGGGTATGTATGGTTTTACATTAGCTTCATATAAACGAAAATAATGCCAATCGAAAGATGACGACGTGTAGAGAAAACTATCCAAAAGGTTTGCTCTTCAATATGGTGCAGGTGTCGAAAAAATAAACGATGAAATTATAGTATTTCTCCATATGCACTACCTAAACTGGAGCGCGCAGCCATTTTGAAAAGCATTTTGAAAGTCGATATAGTTTTGGAATGAATCTTTAATACATGGAATTCTCGATTCGTATTTTAATCATCGGTCAATGGGCGGCGAATCTTTAATTTCCTAATGTATAGTTTTCGGACCTGAACACAATGAAATTGCTATTTTAATCATCCGTCGATGTAAAGCAAATCTTCAATTTCAATACTTTAATTTCATCTTTTGGAAAAACTACATATTAAAGAATTAAATATTAGCCCTCATCAACTGATGATTAAAATACGAATCGATGCCGCGTGGTAAAGCTTTGGCTTACCACCCTGGAGGATCCGGGTTCAAATCCGGGTCCCACACCTCCAATTTTTCAGGAGGGGTCCGGGCAAGGCCTGTTGAACCCCATCCTTCAACCATCTGGTTGACCCCATCATGGGTGCTGGCCAGCCTGTGATGGGAGCTATAAATGGCCGCCGCCAGATACAGAATATCCCATGAGGATATGGCGGCGTAATACAACTAACTTAACCTAACGAATCGACAATTCCGTTGTATTAAAGATTCATTCCAAAACTATCGACTTTCAAGGTTTTCAAAATGTGACGCGCACCGGTTTATGTATTTTGTGTGAAGAAATAATATAATTTCATCGATCATTTTCTCGAAGCTGAACTAAATAGAAATGCAGTCCTTTTGGAAAGTTTTTTCTATTCGTCATCATCTTTCGATTAGTATTATTTTCATTCATATGGCGCTAAATATCAAATTGCACCCAAAAATGTACAATGGAATCTGAACATGAAAGTATGGAATTTGAGCATAATAAAAGAATTTCCGAGGAACAACAATAATAGACGGAACACGAGTTATAGAAACATCGAATCAAGGAAAACTTAATAATTCAGCTATATACACAAGTAATGTTGTTTACCAGGAAATTTTGAGTTAAACACTGTATATGTTTCAATAAACAGAACACGAGTTATAGAAATATCGAATCAAGGAAAACTTGATAATTCAGCTATAAACACAAGTAATGTTGTTTACCAGGAAATTTTGAGTTAAACACTGTATATGTTTCAATAAACGTTTTGATATTTGTGTTTCTTAATAAATTTAAACAGCATAGATATAACAACAAAATTGCTACACATTTAAACTAATATACAACAAAATTTCTCACAAATTTATTATACTGTACTAGCTAATATGGCTTTATATACAGTATTATAAGATTAAATCGCAATATTTCCGCTCATTTATATGAGTGAGTAAATTCTAGTCATATATATTAATAGTCAAAGGTGGTTGGCTTCTTTTGTCAACAGATGACGCCACTTTCCACTCAGTAACAGTACAAAGTGGCGGGGCGAAATAAGCTCTTCCACAGGCTGCCCACCTCTGTGGAGGGGTCAGCCGGATTGTGCAGGACGGGGATCGACAGGCCGGGCACGGACCCCATGATAAATATTTTCAAGGGGTGAGACCCGAGACTCGAACCCGGGTCCTCCAGAGTGGAAAGCCGAAGCGATTTCACCCGGCCAATCCGGCCGACAAACGTGGCTGGCTAGCTGGATGTCCCTTTTTCGATTGAACCACTACACCAATTTCTATAAATATGGTATCATTAGAAAGGCCTAATTGTCGTTATTAATAATTTAAAAATTAAGAAATAGAAATTGTAGTTTATATGTTGTCAATAGATGGGGCTAAGTTTAGCAGCGTAGTGATAACATATGACTTAACTGATTTCTTAACACCATTGTCACGATAATGTCATGTCGCAGCGATGATGACGTTGCGGAGGAGTCAGCCGGATTGTGCAGGACGGGGATCGACGGGCCGGGCACGGACCCCATGATAAATATTTTCAAGGGGTGGGACCCGAGACTCGAACCTGGGTCCTCCAGAGTGTAAAGCCGAAGCGTTTCCACGCGGCCAATCCGGAGGTCCTCCAGAGTGGAAAGCCGAAGTGTTTCCACACGGCCAATCCGGCCATCCTCCAGAGTGGAAAGCTGAAGCGTTTCCACGTGGTCAATCCGGTAATCCTCCAAAGTGGAAAGCCGAAGCGTTTCCACGCGGAATCCGGCCGACCACTCCAGAGTGGAAAGCCGAAGCGTTTCCACGCGGCCAATCCGGCCGACGACCCACGATAAATATTTTCAAGGGGTGGGACCCGAGACTCGAACCCGGGTCCTCAGAGTGGAAAGCCGAAGCGTTTCCACGCGGCCAATCCGGCCGACTCAACCTTGGGATATGGGATCCGAGACTCGAACCCGGGTCCTCCAGAGTGGAAAGCCGAAGCGATTCCACCCGGCCAATCCGGCCGACAAACGTGACTGGTTGGCTGGATGTCCCTTTTTCGATCGAACCACTACATCAATTTCTATAAATATGGTATCATTAGAAAGGCCTAATTGTCGTTATTAATAATTTAAAAATTAGAAATAGTTTATATGTTGTCAACAGATGGGGCTAAGTTTAGCAGCGTAGTGATAACATATGGCTTAACTGATTTCTTAACACCATTGTCACGATAATGTCATGTCGCAGCGATGATGACGTCTAAGTTTTTCAGCGATCTACTCTCTTATATAGATCACGTTCCCCAACCTGATATCTAGGTGGCAGATGGCCATGTGGTAACGCTGTTTGCAGACCACGCAGGATGACCTGAGCATTTTATGCCTCAAGAGGAATATCATAAAAAAATCAAGAAACCAAATTATAAATGATCATTTGGATGATTGTCTGCGTTATTTTGTATTATTTTTTAATGCTTTTTAAATGGATTGCTATTGTTTATCTACTTTTTGTTAAAATTGTCAAATTAGTAATTTTCTTATCATTTGGAAGTATACACATAAAATATTTCCAATATTAACTGATATTGCACAAAAAATTCTGTCATATTTAGGATCAGCATACTTATCAGAATCTGCTTTTTCAAATACGAATATCATAAAAAAATCAAGAAACCAAATTATAAATGATCATTTGGATGATTGTCTGCAATTGGCCACTTCTTCATATCAACTGACGATGAAAATATTGCGAGCTCAAAACAATGCCAAATTTCGCATTTAACTTTTTTATAATCAACCAGCATTTCTTGTAACTTTTGAGCTTATAATCAATCTGTTGTTTCTAACTTTGGTTTTCCAAAATAGAAAAATAAAAATCTTATTTTAATATATTTGTTTTATTTATTGCATTAAATAATTAAAAGTGATAAATAAACTTTTAAAAACACAAATAAGTTACAAGTTTTTAGTTTCTTTAAAGTTTTTAAGGCTGGAAGAGTAGGTCCTCTGAATAATGCACAACTATGCAATTAAATGCACTCACTCACTTCAGAGGACCTACTCTTCCAGCCTTAAAAACTTTAAAGAAACTAAAAACTTGTAACTTATTTGTGTTTTTAAAAGTTTATTTATCACTTAACCTACTCTTTTCAATTTTAATTAAATTTGTAAATAAGGAGGAATAAATTAAGAGATCGACTAAAAATCTCTCGGTGATTGACTGGTTGAACACCTAATATATAGCAATATAGTGGATGATCGGTTAACGAACATAATCCGTTCCAAGACAATGTTCGTTAACCGAAATCATTGAAATAAGAAATATTTTAGAAAATGAAAATGGGAAATATAGATAGATAGTTAAATAATAAAATCTTCATTAACTTATATACATAAAAATCTCAATGTTTTAAGGAAGTTTATGAATTTATGTTGAGTTGCATTCATTACAGTGTTGGCCAAGGTTGGATAACCCTGCTATAAATAATTTTGATATGAAAAAAATTTAAAAACTATCTTTTTAATTTTATGAAAAATTCAATATTGCAACTTTACATGATAATATCACAATACTATGGTTTATTTATGATACTGCTGTAACAAGAATCAATGATACTATCATTAATGATAGGTTTGTATGCCATAATGGCTATTGTAATATGATATAAATTATATATGATATTGTACATATATAATATTGATATATATCAGGGTGTTCAACGTTTTTTACTATGCAAGCTACTTTTATGTAAATTAATAACGAACAAGCCAAACTTCCCCTGGCGGATAAAGTTTTAAGTTATATTTTTAGATTAATAATTATTTTTTTGAATTACAGCTACGGTGCCACCATCTATTGAATTAATGATTATTGCAAATAATATTTTAATTTATTCACTTGAAAAAACAAGGTATGCGAGCGAGACTCGAACTTATAACATTCAGCTTATAGCATGGAAGCACCTTAGCCACTACACCGCCGCTTTGATTGAAAGATGTGCAGTTTTTTAGGCATATAAGCGGTGCGGTCCGGCTTTATGACATTTGACCTCGATTTTTTTAATAACAAAGGCATAATGACCTAAACTCTTTTACAGGAGTCACTATTCGAAGGCCCCAATCTGTAGGTTAAAGCCGATCGAAATCGGTGGGAGAAAGTTGTCCTCTGACATTTCAAGTGTTCAAATCTCGTTTCTTTAACAAGGAATAACTCTAAAACGAAACAATCTATCTTAATGCGGTAAAAAGCATTTTATAGCAAATTTGTTCCTAATTCTCCTCGTAAAAATTAGGGTGCATAAATAAACTTCAAATCCCTATTCTGCTCATGCCAATTAGGGTGCGTAAATAAACATCAAAACTTTTTTAACTTACACGTACACTCTTACCCCATTTCGGGTTAAGTGCGTGATCGCTGACATTTTGTAAGATTTTGTCACAATATAAAATTTTCAAAAATAATTTAACGGTATTAGCTGTGGAATGCCATTGTTAACAATACTGCCAAATATCTATACGATAGATTGATATACTTGCGTTTAAAGTCCAACTTTGTAAAAACCGCTGTGCACTTACACCACTCCACCTTACATCTTATCTCTGATCTTATTTGAATATGAAATGTGAGGCTATCTGTGGATTAAAGTTATCATTTGTAAAGTATTTAGCATAAAAATTTAATAAGAATTGATGTTATCATAAACTTCATATGCTTAAATCAATTTAGAAAAATTGAAATGTTGAGATTTTTGAAAAATTAATTTAGAAACTTAGAAAATTTTCTAAATTGATTAGAAAAATTTATATAAAATACAGTAAATATAATTTTTAACCGAGAATTTAAAATTCTTTACTAAAATAATTTAACTGATATGTAATTGTTATCTAAATAATTTTTTTTTAATCTGACTTCTTCCAGTTTTGTGCTCATTACGAAACTTCTAACAAGCAATTATATCCAACTTTCGCAAGGACTAGACCTCCAGATACTCAAATTTCTAAATCAGTTGCATCTGTATTAGAAGCTTTCAAATGGAAAAAGATTGCTTTGTTATATTCCAATACTTCCGAACACGATTTTGCAAAGGTAGCGAAGACAATCCGACAAACGTTGGAAACGCAAGGAATAGAAATACGATATATTGGTACTTGGAAAGAGACTTATCATCATGGTTACGGAGATAATCCCTTTGATAAGCTGGTCGAAAGTTCCTATCAAAAAGCAAGAAGTAAGTATTGTTAGTTATTTTTAAAATATAAGTTTTTAATTCAGTTTTCAGTTGAAAAGTCATAAATAAATAAATAAATAATACGTCTATCAAAGAGAAAAATGAAATTTGTCGATAGCTTAATGCGAAGAACATTAACTTCTATTTGCATTTTTTCCATTAATATATATTTGAAATAAAATAAGTTTATATAACCGTTAGTATAAATGGAAATTATATCAGCTTGCAAAACAAGATTTTCTAAAGAAGTAAAGTACTTTCACTTTACTGCATTTACTAGAAATTTTCTGACATTTTTTAATATGAAAAGAAACTTAAGTCAAAATCAAAACAAATGCAAACGATTCACAGGTGTTCTCCTTATTTTATGTAAATTCAAAAAATTTATTAATTGAATAGAATTCCCCAAATTTTTCAAACACGTAATGGAATTTAAACAAAATATTTTTATTATTTTTTGTTTTCTGTATATAATTATAAAAATTATATTTGAATAATTTAAAAAATATATTGTTCTTTAAATAAAATAAAATTTGTTATATGTCTATATACACACAAATACACATATTTATGCATACAATAGACTCCCGATATCAGAGGTTAGATTACATCTGAAAGAATCAGGGGCCAGATTCACAGAGTGTCGTTATTTACGACGTCGTACAGCGACGATGTCGTTAATTATAACATCTTAACAATTTATCGTAAATGCTATTCACAAAACATGTCGTAAGCTACTTAACAATTAGCGACGAAATTTATGTCGTCTCGTTTCGAGAGTGTGGAAATAACGTCAACGTTTCCATGAATATAACCAATAAGAGAGTAAGTGACGTCTGTCGTCTGAGTAAAAATGGAGAACAAGAAGGAAAAAGAACAGCTTTGTAAATGACGTCTATCGTCTGAGTAAAAATGGAGAACAAGAAGGAAAAAGAACAGCTTTTTACTTCTTCAGAATAAATGCTTTTATTTTTATAAAAAATTTAAATAGTTTTAATACATTTTGATATAAATTTGAAAGAAACGAGATTTAAAGTTAAATTAATTTATCTTTCTAATATAATAGTTTAATTAAGTATATATTTTTATAATAACAAATCATTTAGTAGAAAATCCATGTATTTTTTTTATATTCTACATAATGCATTGCAAACATTTGTAATGATTCTTGATATTTTGCAAATAATTTAAATAGTTTTAATACATTTTGATATAAATTTGAAAGAAACGAGCTGATGTATATATTTAAAGTTAAATTAATTTATCTTTCTAATATAATAGTTTAATTAAGCATATATTTTAATAAAAATGATTTACCTTGTTTAACAGTCGGTAATTGGTGGAAATCATTTAGTAGAAAATTGATGTACACTCAAACCTTTCTTTTATGCGGTCCTTTTTGTGCAGTTTTTTGTGCGATTTTTTATATGCGAATTTTTTTGTGCGGCGGATAAAAAATTCCATCAAATGCATATTATGAATAAAAATTAACTAACAAATGTAATTTAAAAAGAAAACAACAGAAGGCTGTAAAAACAACATGCAAATTAAAAAGAATTCAACACATGGCCCACCTGATATTACTGTATTTGTACATATTGCGCCATCTAGTAACAGTAGTTGATAACTGTCCTGTGATTAACGTACACCTCCTGACCGCAAAATGTTCCGGTGTGTAAGTTCAATTTTTCCTTGTTTGGAAACCAATTTCTAGCTACATCGTAAGGTTTTTGAGGTTTTGAATTACATATTTTCTATGTGGAACTTTTTTATGTCTATTTACTATCCTCTATACTCTCCAGTCCCCATTTACCGCATAAAAAATTTTTTTAAATGTGTTGCAAACGATATATTTTATAGCTGCTTACGAAGTTTCAGAATATATTTTTTTTTTACGATTTCTTTTATGAGGTCTCTATCCCCCCACAAAAACAAGTTTGAGTGTATTTTTTTAATATTTTACATAATGCATTGCAAACATTTGTAATGATTCTTGATATCGTAGGCTGGCCTCAGACCTGGGCAAATTTTATTTGAAATAACAAATAATAAATAATTTTTCAAATAATTGAATATTGTCAAATAAAAGATGATGTTATTTGAAGATAATCTAGTTTTCAAATAATTTATTTGAAATAATTTATTTGCAAATAACTAATATGAACATCTCCAGAATGTTAAGCCACAGCTTTATCACGCAGCCATTAGGCTGACCTTCATTCCGTCAGTCCGCAGGTCCCACAGTTTGTTCTGTGAAGTGTTTGTTATGTTTTTCTATATTCTACATAATGCATTGCAAACATTTGTAATGATTCTTGATATCGTAGGCTGGCTAATATGAACAATATCTCTTATAACAGACTGAAAGCTACCATTGCTAAAAAATCTCAGTGCACATAATAGATGTGTTTCCATATTTATGGCATACCAACGCTTTGTTTTTCTCTGTATATAAGGTGAAAGTTCTATCAATTCAAAAATCGCATCTTTAGATAATTTATAGATATAAAAGTTCGGTAACTAAAATATCATTAATACTGAGTTGAGGTAATCGATATATTTGATAATAAATCTGTCTCTTCATCGACTAAGAGAGATATTTTATCTCCTGTCTTGTAAGTTTTACATATAGTATAAGCATACCTGAATTTGCAGTGATTTGCTAATATGGCACTTTAAATTATAGTCCATGTTTTTATTTTATACTTCAAAATGAAAATTATTTTCAAAATAATACTTAGAATAGGTATATAAAACATAAATTAACACAAATATGAAAATATGAAGGTGTGAAATCTGGAATCAAATCTGAATCCTTCAAGGTGATATGTGAATACTTTAAAATATGGCCATCTGGCAGTTTTTTTAGATAGTTATTGTGCATTATTTAATGAATAATAGCTAAATGTATTTTTAAGCTGTTATACACATTAGCAAATAAAAAACAGTTATAATTCACTTTAGTAGTCTGAAAGTACTACTGTAAGATGCAACTACTAGCACTGTAATAATGATTATGTTATAATTTATATAGATAGTGTCAACTTATGTAGTATTTTTAAGAACAGAAGTCAAGAATTTCTATATATATATATATAGTGTGCAAGTGTGTGTGTGTGTGTGTGTGTGTGTGTGTGTGTGAATTTATTCATGTACAATTTGAGGGAAGGCCAAAAACTTCTTATTCTCATCACATTATACATGCTATATAGATCTGCAATTATAAATAATGATAAGTTATTGTCTTATTAAAAATCATGCCTATTTTGTTTTGACAAATCTTGTTTAACTGAAATTAGAAGCATGATAATAGAAATTGTTATAATTATCAAAATTGAGTATCAAGCTGTGATACAGTTCCTTCAACTTCATGGGAAAACCATAAAAACAATTTATAAAGAGATGTCAGTGTGTATGTCAAGGAATATCTATCATATTAGACTGAAACAATGGGAATTCAAATGTGACCACACCAGCTTACAGGATGACTCAAGTGAAGGCCATTTAACAAGATCAAGAATTATGTTGGTTCTGTTTTGGGACAGCAAAGGTGTCATATTGACAGATTATTTACAAGAAAGATCAACAATAGCAGAGTCATACTACAGGAACTCTTTACAAAAGTTATGGGACACTATCAAAGAAAAAATGTGTACAGGATGTCCTCAACTTTCATACATATTTAAGAGTTAAATTTTTATTGATATGTATCCTGAAATCACACCTATTTCCTTCTAACACTCTCCCTCCTCTCCTTTATTTGTCCAGCTTGTTTGCAGCATCACAGGTACAATCTTGAATTAGGTGTTGTAAAATAAATACCTTTTAAAACACTTTTCCACATTTTCTTATATTGCTCAACTTTTGTATATATTTCAGGAATCAATTAAATATGGAAGTTAAGAACCACCTGTATTGCTGCTAGCTGACAATGCACCTGTACACTGATTTGTAGAAACAATCACTTTTCTGCATAAACATGGCTATGAAACCTTTCTCCACCCCTCATATTCTCCTGACATAGCATCTTCAGACTTCTTTGCTTCAAAATATGAAAGAAAAATTATGGAGAAGTTTCTTCAATGAGAAAGAAGTCATTACTGCTGTGGTGAATTGTTTTTTGCCTCCAAATCTGCAGACTTCAAAGATTAGATTAAACAACTGTTCCACAAATGTGAGAACAGTTGTTTCGTTATAAATTGTTTAACCCAATCTTTTCCATCATTAATTATGAGAGTAAATCATTAGAGAATTAATGATCCACCCCCATAATTAGTAATTAAAATATGAATCAACAATTCTATTGTGTTAAAGATTTATTCCAAAAACTATCTCACCTTTCAAGTCAACTTTTCAAAATGGTGGTGTGTACTGGTTTAGGTACAAGGTGTAGGGAAGTATTTTAATTTCATCATTCATTTCTCAAGATCAGATAGAAGTGTAGTCTTTTTGGAAAGTTTTTACCTATTTGTCATCATCAGATCTGTATCAGTCTTAATTTAAGTCCTACAGCAGTAATGTAAAATTATACCAACTTTCTATATAAACATGAAAGTTTTGTTTATGCAGTAATTCTTTTTAAATGATGACAATTTTTTTGTTAGATAGTCCTAGAATTGTATCTTCAAATAACCAAGGATTTACTGTATATACATACAGTATATATATATTAAATCCATAATATCTGCATTTATTATATATACATTTATATATTCTAATATAAATAGCCAAAGAATGTTGAAATTTATATAACTGTGATAAAATCTAATTGAAAAAATCAAGACAAAAGAATTTTATTATATTGTAGATGAAAGTACATTCAGAGCAGACAATGGCTGGATTCTGCTTTTCACGGAATTGCAAAATGCGATACCATTCGATAGATCTCATCAAACTGGTCAAAAATTATAACATAACCATGGACGAAAGCGGTACCGATTAGAAAATATTTCGAAAAATTTATCTCGGAACTGGTAAATGAACCATGTACCGCTGCCATATTGAACGATAAGTAAAAAGTCATGTGACCATCATTGTAATGACGTAAACCTGCTATGGTTTTACATCTTGTTTTAAAAGCCAAAAATACGCCGGAATTATTCTTATAAGATTATGTAGGTTATGGTTTTATGCTGAAATCCATGTTACTTATGCAATTTATGGATTTATATATTATATATACATTAATATATTTGCATCACGATGTATCATCTTGAAAGTGTTCTTGCCAAGGAGTTTGAATATAATTCTTGCGCGGCACCTTCTGAAATGTGCTGGGGGCGAAATGTCCTGGGGGCGAAATATCCTGGAGGCGAAATGCAGGAGGCGAATTTTCCGTAAACCGTTTTTTTGGGGGGTCTTACATATATATTTTTTATTTATGTTTTGTGTTATTAATATTCTTAATAAAAATTAAGTTTTTATGTGAAATTAAAGAAAGTTATTTGTTTTTAATTTGTTCTGGAACATAACTCTCCTTTTTGTATTGGCTCCAGGTCTCCACACAACACTGTTTTTCAGGAATCTATCTACTGTGTTATATGAGGGATACCTGTAATATATTATTTTTACTTGGAATTAAATTGTACAAAATAACTAAAAAATTTTTTATAGTTGATTTATTGTTTTTTACAAATTGATATTACAGAGTGTTTAATTTAGAATATATATTTTTATATTAAATTTCTTGCATAAATTATTAAAATAACCATTTTTAGAATAAAATGTTATACTATGAAGCTAATTGAATCACAATCATAAAATGTTTAATAAATGTTGCTCAAAACAAATAAAGTATACAATCATGAGATTATTTACCAATGCTTCATGTTTTATTTTTTAATTTAAAGTGCTGTTGCTATCCTTTTGTCAAGAAATTTCATTTTGTATGCTTGAAATATAAACAGTTTTGTGAATATTCTATTGGACAGAAAAATTTTAACTTTATTTTTGATTTTATCATATAAAATATCGTAGCAAATAATAATAGCAATTGCAGACAAGTATAATTAAAATCAGGGGCTAGATTCACAAAGAGTGTCGTTATTTACAATGTCGTACAGCGATGATGTCGTTAAGTATAACATCTTAATCATTTATCGTAAATGCTATTCACAAAACATGTCGTAAGCTACTTAACAATTAGCGACAAAACTTTTGTCATCTTATTTTGAGAGTGTGGAAATGACATCAACGTTTCCATGAATATAACCAATAAGAAAGTAAGTGACGTCTGTCGTCTGAGTAAAAATGAAGAACAAGAAGGAAAAAGAACAGCTTTTTACTTCTGCAGAATAAATGCTTTTATTTTTATAAAAAATTTAAATAGTTTTAATACATTTTGATATACATCTGAAAGAAACAATCTGATGTATATTCTAAGAGTTAAATTAATTTATATTTCTAATATAATTGTTTAATTAAATCATTATCATAAAAATATATGCTTATCTTGTTTAATAGTCTGTAATTGGTACAAATCATTTAGTAGAAAATTGATGTATTTTTTTTTTATATTCTACATAATGCATTGTAAAAATTTGTAATAATTCTTGATATCTTAGGCTGGCTGATATGAACATCATCTCTTATAACAGACTGAAAGCTACCATTGCTAAAAAATATCAGTGCACATAATAATTGTGTTTCCACATTTATGGCATACCAACGCTTTGTTTTTCTCTGTATATAAGGTGAAAGTTCTATCAATTCAAAAATTGCATCTTTAGATTATATATAGAAACAAATAAATTTGGTAACTAAAATATCATTAACACTGAGTTGAGGTAATCGATATATTCAATAATAAATCTCTCTCTTCATCGACTAAGAGAAAAATACTCTTCTGCCATCTTAAAATTGATGATAATGATGCCAATTAACGTCATTACTGATTGCGACAAGTTTTGTA
>AYEL01077482.1:0-60396 GCA_000484575.1 Olivierus martensii
ATTTTTACCCAGAAGTCACTTTCTTAAGTTATGTCAAAGTATATAAGTCACTTTCTTATTGGATATATTCATGGAAACGTTGACGTCATATCCATACTCTCGAAACAAGACGACAATAATTTCGTCGCTAATTGTCAAGTAGCTTACGACAGGTTTTATGAATAGCATTTACGATAAATCGTTAACATGTTATATTTAATGACGTCGTCAGTGTACGACGTCGTAAATAACGACACTCTTTGTGAATCCGGCCCAATGTTCGTTATCCAAATTGTAGGTTAACCGATCATCGATTTACCATAGGTTTTTATGGGAATTTGATTAATCCAAGAAAATGTTCGTTATCCAAATTGTTCGTTAACCGATCATTGATTTACCATAGGTTTTTATGGGAATTTGATTAAATTAACCGATCATCAATTTACCATAGGTTTTTATGGGAATTTGATTAATTCATTTTGGAGACCCAAAAAAAATAAATAAATAATTATAAATTTCTTATTATGTCAGAGACCCAAAAAAATTAATTAAAAATTATTTTCTTACTACGTTTATTTATATGTAATACCATAATATATATACATGCATAGTCTTGCATTTTCATCTATTATGTTTATTTTCCGTTAAAGAATCTGTCCAATGTCAATTGCTTTTCTCTCCTCTTCAGGATTTTTCGGAAATGATTAATAGCATTGTCTTTGTAGAGATCTCCAAGCCTATTGACCTCAACCTGGTATGGGTGCCATTCAAGTACCAAAATATTGTAAAATCTCTCTCTTACCTTCTTTAGTAAATCTTTGATTTGTTTTAAATTGTCTCCGAGTTCATTTTAATCGGGTAAAGTTACTGTTCTCCATCCTTATCCATAAGTCCACGAACGCACAAGGCCTAAGCTTGTCATTCCGTCAGGTTAGTTAAGCCGTATATCCTCATGAGATATTTTTATCTGGCGTTGCCACTTATAGAGCTCACACACAGGCTGGCCAACACCCATGATGGGATCAACCGGATGGTTGAAGGAAGATTCAACAAGCCGGGCCCGGATCCGTCCTGAAAAAATGGAGGAGTGGAACCCTGATTCTCCAGGATGATAAATCACAGCCTTATCACGTGGCCACCCCGCCGACCTGTCATTTCATCAGTCCGTAGAACCCACAGTTTGTTCTGTGAAGTGTTCGTTATCCGAACATAAAAATCTTTCCCGAAAGTGTTCGTTATCCGAACAGTTCGTTAACAGAACTGTTCGTTAACCCACTGTAAATGTTGTGAGATGAGGTATAGTGAAATAAAACAAAAATATAAAGTGATATAAGTACACAAGTAATATTAAACGGTTTGTGTTCTTATATCACTTTATATTTTTATTTTATTTCACTATACTGCCTCACATTTCAGAGTTTAAATCCTTGTTTCTTTAACAAAGGATAACTCTAAAACGAAACAACCTATCTTAATGCGGAAAAAGCATTTTATAGTAGATTTGTTTCCAAGTGCAGTGTAACTGACATTTTGTACGATTTGTAGAAAATTTAAAATTTTCAAGGATGAATTATACAGTAATAGCTGTGCAATGCAATTGTTAATGACTCTGTTAAATATTTATACGATAGGTTAAAATACTTGCATTTAAAGTCCAGTAGATTTGTTTATAATTCTGTTCTTGCCAATTAAGGTGCATAAATAAGCTTCAAAACTTTTTTAACTTGCACGTACCCCGTTGCGGATTAAGTGCAGGGTAGCTGACATTTTGTATGATTTTGTCGCAAATTTAAAATTTTGAAGGATGAATTTTACGGCAATAACTGCGCAATGCGATTGTTGACGATCCTATTAAATATTTATACGATCGGTTAAAATACTTGCGTTTAAAGTCCAACTTTGCAAAAATAAGTGCAGTGTAGCTGACATTTTGTACGATTTGTAGAAAATTTAAAATTTTCAAGGCTGAATTATACAGTAATAGCTGTGCAATGTGATTGTTAATGACTCTGTTAAATATTTATACGATAGGTTAAAATACTTGCATTTAAAGTCCAACTTTGCAAAAACTGCTCTGCACTTACCCCACTCCACCTTATAAATTCATTTTGTGTATCTGTTTTTTTTTCGTTTGTTTGTCATTAAGATATCTCAAACTCAAATATCACAGAGAATTAAAATTTCAGAGTATCATTCAACATTATTAAAGGTTTATACTTAGTTGAAGTTTTTTTAAATGATTCTATTAAGAGATAGTGACTGTTTGAATTATTAAAATGCCTATATCTCTTAAACTGTTGATTGAATATGAATAATAATGTCATTAAAAAGCATTTTATATTTTAACAGTTGGCATTATGAAATTAATTTTTTCAACTATCTATTAGTTTGTGTTCAAAATATCTAAAAAAAAAATCAAAGATCATTCATAGATATTACAGAGCATTCTAATTTTAGATGCTTATTTTAATGATTCTATTAAGAGATAGTGACTGTTTGAATTATTAAAATGCATATATCTCTTAAACTGTTGATTGAATATGAATAATAATGTAATTAAAAAGCATTTTATATTTTAACAGTTGAATTAATTTTTTCAACTATCTATTAGTTCGTGTTCAAAATATCTAAAAAAAAATCAAAGATCATTCATAGATATTACAGAGCATTCTAATTTTAGATGCTTATTTCTATTTATCCATTGTATTTGATTAATATAAAAATCTCTACATATTTCCATTGCAAGATGTATTTGAAATTTTTAAAATTATATATATTTGAAAATATTTGCAATACTCAAAAAAGTTGAAAAGTTGTTTTTTTTGTAAGAAATAGCCATAAAGATTATTTCCAACAATAAAAGCTTTGCCTATATTTTAATATTTTGATAGAACTAAAGATGAAATGAATAAAAAAAACAAAAATAAATTTTCTTATTTGTATAATTTTATGATAGTTGTACTGTCTAAGATAAAATCAATAAAAAAAACAAAAATAAATTTTCTTATTTGTATAATTTTATGATAGTTGTACTGTCAACAGAAATTATGTAATAGATTTAGATAAATAATATTTATTAGAAAAAATCAACATTTCTTAAAAAATGACATAGTCTAACAGATCAATCCAATAGATTATAACAGTGATCAAAATTTTTTTAAAAAGAGGGAAATTTTGTAAATTCTACAATAAAACTTTATTTGCACATTATGTAACTGATTAATAATTTATAAAAGAATCAAGTTTGCTTATTGATTTTATTGTTCAGATGAACATTTTTAATAATTTATATTAAAATCATTATTTTAATTTGTATTAAAATTTTATTATGAAATTTGTTATAAATTATTTTTGATATATGATACTTTTTATGTTTTTTGTTTGCTTTTGTATTAATTCAAATTTTCATATCTTTGATATTAACCATCTAAATATTTAAATATATGATAAATTTTAGATGTACAGTCAAACCTTAGTTCATAAACTTAATTTGTTCCTGAAAGTCGTTCATAAACCAAAACTATTTTCCCCATAAGAATTAATGTAAAATGGATTAATCCATTCCTGGACCTGAGATTATTGCTTATTTAAACTTTTACAACAATACTTTGTGTACAGTAACTAGTTCTTAACACAAAATCAATGGAAATCATTAAATCTATCACAAAAAAAGATAAACACACGAGGATATGAGTGAATATGTAGTCCTCAATCATTCTTCAAAACTCCGAACTTCAATCAATGGTCAGCGACTGTAAAATCCACCACAAATGGTTCTGAGTTAACTTTACTGAATTTTATAAAATTAATTGAATATTAATTAATTATGTTAAAGAAAAGTGTATTATTTAAGTAAATTTGGAATGATGCAAATGCGGATATCTGAATTTTAATATTCAATTATCATCATATATATTAATAGTCAAACGAGGCTGCTGACAGGATGTCCCTTTTTCGGTCGAACCACTATACCGATTTCTATAAATATGGTACCGTTAGAAAGGTTTAATTTTCGGATGTCTGCGACAACAGATCTTTTTTTATTTGGCCATTTTGTTAGGGCCCTAGGGGCCCAATTTTTATTTTATGACAATAAATATCATTAGATGGCGCTAAGTGTCAAAGTAAGGGGCAACAGATAACTTACCTGCATTACTATTATTGGATTTTTACAGAATTACTTAGCTAAAAGAATTATTACTGATTATGATAGAGGATTCTGTTCAGCATCAATTTGTCTTCAATTAGTATCTTTATATCATACCTTTTTATTGAATGTTTTATTTTAAAGGAAATTTTATGTTGAAACCGTGGGACCCGGTTTCGTCTCCCTGGTGGGCTCATGGGGGGCTGCACCCACCAGGGACCAAGAGGCCCCCGTTGGGTGGGGCCCATGAGGGCCCACCCCAACGGGCCCGGGCACTTGGAGCTCGGTTTCATCTCCCTGGTGGGTTAGGTTAGGTTAGGTTAATTACGCCGCCATATCCTCATGGGATATGCTGTATCTGGCGGCGGCCACTTGTAGAGCCCATCACAGGCTGGCCAACACCCGTGATGGGGTCAACCGGATGGTTGAAGGATGGGGTTCAACGGGCCGGGCCCGGACCCCTCCTGAAAAACTGGAGGTGTGGGACCCGGATTTGAACCCGGATCCTCCAGGGTGGTAAGCCAAAGCTTTACCACGCGGCCATCCGGCCGACCTCCCTGGTGGGCTGCACCCAGTTTCATTTCCCCATGGGCACCGGGGTCCTGTGGGGTGGGGCTGCACCCCCGTGAAGGGGGTAGTTTACAGCATGATGAATGATTATAATTTCTTTATGTGATAAAATATAAGCAAATTTCATTTGAGATATGTAATATATCACCATCATAATTATGGATGTAGAACAGGCGTAACTGCAAATTCAACATAAAATTTCCTTTAAAATAAAACATCCAATGAAAAGGTTTAATAAGGTGTGGAAAGGTTAGCTGAACAATATCCTGTATCATAATCAGTAATAATTCTTTTAGCTAAGTAATTCTGTAAAAATCCAACAATAGTAATGCAGGTAAGTTATCTATTGCCCCTTTCTTTGACACTTAGCGCCATCTATTGATATTTATTGTCATAAAATAAAAATTCAGCCCCTAGGGCCCTAAAAAATGGCCAAATAAAAAAACATCTGTTGTCGCAGACATCCGAAAATTAGACGTTTCTAACGATACCCTATTTATAGAAATCGGTATAGTGGTTCATCCCAAAAAGGGATTCCAGCCAGCCACATTTGACTAATTATAATATAGAAGATAGATTCATCATGTTGTAAACTACCCGCTCCATGGGGGTGCAGCCCCTCCCGTGGAAGGAGGCCTGTGGGTCCTGTGGGGCCCGTGGCCCCACTGGCTCCCAATACGAATTGTCCCCACGGGCCCGTGGGGGGAGCATTGCCAAGCCCCCCACAGGCGCACGGGGCCCGTGAAGCCCATTATTATATTTATGGCATTTCTATTTATTAACAAAATTTTAGATATTATTTCAATTGTTTTAATATTAAAAGTTTCATTAATTTGATCCATAATTACTTGTATAATATTATAATATTCTTATTTTATTTGCTTTCCTTTATAACTTGAATTTATATCGAATGCCGTTCAGATATGGAATTTATAGTATTTCCTAAATATCGAAATGTCTGTAAAATAAGATAACAATAACAGTCATGATAAATGATTCACTTATTTGAATGTTATTTTTAAGTATTAAAAACTTAAGTTTAAATGTTATTAGCATTATATTAAATATGCAATATATGAAGTATACATATATATTGAATTATGTTTCTAACGTTATATGTTAATAATTATGCTAGATTTTCACAAACTGATAAGATCTAACATAGCTCAATTTTTAAAAATTTAATACAACAATCAAAATATGCGGCATATATTTGATTGTTAATAATAAAGGTGTTTATAAAAATAATAAGTTTAACACGTTATACTAAATATATGCAAAAATAATTACATTTTTTTTACTGTAAAAATTTCACAACTTCACAGAAAAAAACATCATAAAAAATGTTTCCTGTCGTTAGTGTTTGAAATATTTTTTGCTTTTATTTTAGCAAAATATAGCAAATCAATATTTTACATCAAATTTAAAATTATCTTATTGACGATAAAAAATATTATAGAGTAAGCTTTTAAAAAATCGGCCAAATATAAGAAGTAAATTAATATTCATATACGTACTGTATGATGCATTTTCTAAATGCAATCATCATTTTCTAACTTCAATATTAAAAAATGAAAACAAAATATTTATAAAAAGAAAATTATAAAGTAAACTATAATTTAAATAATAAAAATATGAGTCGTTCTGATGATGATAAAGCTTACATTAATTTGATTATAATTAATACATTTTTATTAAATTTTATTTTAGTCAAAATTAATATTTTGGCTAAAATAAAAACAATATTTAACTATAGTAAAAGCATTATCAGCTAAAAGAGTTGAACTTAAGCGAAAACATTAAATTCAATTTATTGTATGAAATAAAAGGTATACTGTAATATTTTCTTTATATATATATATATATATAAATTTAATTTAATATATAAAAATTAAATAATAAAAAATTATATAAAGGATATCCTTTATTGAGACTATCATCTTTATTTACACCTAAAATCGGATCAATGGATAGTTAATGAATAATTCAAATTGTATTATATCTATAAAAATATAAACAGTGCTTTATATATAATAACGGTTATAATCTAGGATATCTAATATGTTATATTATCTGAATCTTAATTATTTCTAATAATTTTTGAAATAAATTCAGAATATCTTTTCAATATAAAACATTGAAATATTGTTTATATATGTTCTCAAAATATGTTTTTCAGTTTTCTTTTTTATTGGAAGATATACTACTTTAATAAAAATTTATAGGTTATATCAAATTTTTATGAAATTTAAAAAAATGACTTGTTTAAAAAAAAATATTAACTTGATTGCTGACATTGTATAATACAGTATTTCATCTACTGTTGGAGAATAACCGAATCGATTTATTAGAGATGATTTGTAAAATATTAATTACAGGTAGTTCTTAATTAAGGAATTCTTAACGAATTCCCGGTTTTAGAATATATTTTTTTTAAATATGAAGTATCAAAAGATTTGAAAATATGAATCTTGATTGTAATAAATAAATGCTAAAAATTCATAAATAAGCATTTCAAATCACATATATAGCTATACAATATAATAAGACTGTGTCTGTAACAAAAATTCGATTAACTACTACGAAATTGAAAAAATCAAAATGGTGGCCAAAAAGCGGAAGTAGCGCGCCCTCTAGTTTTACTTGTGTATTATGTAAATAACTTCCATTCCCAGTTTCTGCCTAAGGCAATAGTTTATTTATATAAAAGTTCATCTACTTATCTAATAATAATGAAAAATAAAAAATTTTTAACATCTATCTGACAGAAATAATTTCTTTTTTATTATAATTTATAATTTTAAAAACTATATTTCATTTCTTTAGATAGATAAATCATTATTTAATCATAAACTATTGATTTTGTTGGCTTTTACTTAATTGTATTGTGGTCAAATTGCGTTGCTGAGAACAGAACTTCTGATTTTAAGATTATGCCTATGGGAAATTGATTCTTGGTTTACGAGTTCTTACTTTACGACCAATTTCTAGGTCTGAATTAATTCGGTGGGACTATCTGTATTTATTCACCAAATTATACTATTATTTATAGAAAGTTTTGATATTGATTTGATTATTTAAGTTATATCAATAATATAATTGAAATTTGCGTATATAAAATAATATATAAACTCAAAAAAATTTTAATATAACATTAATTACATTTATTGTAACTAAGAAAATATCATTTCTAAATATAGACCAAAAGTTAAAATAAAATTAAACTTTTATGTCTATAAAAGTGTTTGTTTAAAACAAAAGAATGGTTGATACTATATCGATATAATCTAATACTTCGAATTTTATAGCTGCTTAAAATTGCGTAAAATTTAAATTTTTTTCGAAAATGTTTAATTTTACAGTTAATTCTTTCTTAATATATTTGTTTTAAATAGAAATTGACGGCATTATACTGGTAATTGTATGCTCTCTTCAATTTTAACTGATTTCATTATCCATATAATGATAGAAACTGCAGGTGTATGTATCGTTTCGAAGTGTTGATTAAAAAAATAGAGAAATATATTAAAATTATCTTTTGGGAAAAAAGAGAAATTTCTTGCTTACATAATCATGTTTAAATGTGAAAATAACTAAGCATTTCGAATGTTCAAACTCTTTTAGAATCCAGCATTTACAGATTGTTGGGCAATTTAAAGAATGCGGAGATGTTTCATCGAAATCCCGAAGAAAATGGCAATATAAAAAAATGAAAAAATTCTGAAAATATTAATCATCGATTTTTCAACTCCATTGAGTTATCAAAAGCATGGCAAAAATTAATATTCACCGAAATACTCACAGATTATTAGTCGCCATCTGCTATAATTGGATTTATTGTCCCGGAAAAGTCACTGTTTGCCAAAATAATGGAAGTAAAAAATTATGGTAACCAAACAACACCTGAAACTGATTTAGCAGTTGACTGGAAAAAGTGGTTTTCTGATGAAAGCTGCTTTGTTCTGACCAGTGCTCTAGCTTTAGTAAATTGAAGACAAGGAATAATATCTATTGTAAGTATAAATACATATCCTATTTAGTCCTATATTACGCATAACTAGATAAAATGACTGTATTTTGTGAAATTCATAATGAATTCCTCAAAATTATTGAAGAATTTTGATCTCAGCCGAATTTTATGAGATTCATTATTTTCTTTCGCATTTGACTTAAATCTAAAAATATAATATAATTATAAATACCATTGAAATGATAATTCTTGCTTAATATAAAAAGCAATTAATCCAATTTCAAATCAAATCTGATATATTGAACAAGGTATAAATTATAGAATGGATTTCGTTCATATAACAATCACGATGTGATAATATAATTCTCCTAACCTAAATATAAAAAGTGCCAAAATTAAGTAAATATTTTTGCTATTTTAGGCCCTTTTCCAATCAGGAAGATTACTAAGGGGTAGGTCAGAACCAGGGTCACACCCATGATGATCAAGAATGGATATCGTTGGGCCGGGCCCAGTATCCCGAAAAACTTTTCAGATGCCAGACCCGGGTCCTCCTGCGTGGCACGTCAACGTGTTACCACTCAATCGTCCAGCCACAAATTAAGTAATTTAATATACTGTACATTAATAGCCCGACTGAACAATGGAAATAAATCAACAAAATAGCTGCCAGTATGCATGAGGGAGATAGATTTCCAGATTGCACATTAATAGCCAAACAACAAAAATCAACAAAATAGCTGCCAGGAAATAAATCAACAAAATAGCTGCCAGTATGCATGAGGGAGATAGATTTCCAGATTGCACTCCGGATTCTTTTCAGGATATCTAAATCCTCCAAATCACATTCTTTCACCTACCGGCTGAAGATCTTACCATACACTTCAATACTCATCATAATACAGGAGCGTGTAGTAAATTTCGAATGACCAATCACATTTTAAATTCTAGTTGGAAATCAGTTAATAATAAGTTTTAAAGACCAAATCACATCTAAAAATTTTCTAACTGGACTAAGTAGTATTCCCATTATTGTATTTTATAGACTTAAAAATATATACATATATCTCAAGATGATGATAAACTAATCATTTTCAACATACGTTTCAGGCGGCTAGATGGCCGAGTTGTAACACCTTGGCGTACCACGCAAGAGGACCCCGTTCGCGTCCGGATCTGGCATGTCTTAAATAGTTTCTTCCGGGTTCTGGGCCGGGTCCGACCCGGCCATCCAATCCTTTACCATTGGGCCTCACTCCACGAATATGGGTACAGCCCGTGTTGGTACTGGCTCCGCTCTTTAGTAATCTCCCTGATTGGAAAGGGGCGTAAAATATGCAAAAAAAAAATATATATATTATATCTCAAGATGATGATAAACTAATCATTTTCAACATACGTTTCAGGCCGCTAGATGGCCGAGTTGTAACACCTTGGCGTACCACGCAAGAGGACCCCGTTCGCGTCCGGATCTGGCATGTCTTAAATAGTTTCTTCCGGGTTCTGGGCCGGGTCCGACCCGGCCATCCAATCCTTTACCATTGGGCCTCACTCCACGAATATGGGTACAGCCCGTGGTTGGTACTGGCTCCGCTCTTTAGTAATCTCCCTGATTGGAAAAGGGCGTAAAATATGCAAAAAAAATAATAATGCTGAAAATTTCCAAATTAAAACAAAATATAATCTATTTTATAGTGAACTAGCAATAGTACCCGTTATTACTCAGGAATTTCAGATATATATAACAGATTATGTGCCAACTCTTGTGTCATTATGACAAAAAATTTTAAATTAATTTATATGAACTTATAGATTCAGTTAATATGAATTAAGTTACCGAATCACAAGGGGTACTTTCTGGCGGTAACCACTTACTCACAGGCTAGTTATGGTATAGTCAATCAAAAGGTTACAGAATGGCATTCAACGGTCTAACTCGTTACACAAGAATTAATAAATTTTATAGGTAAGTTTACAATGAACCATGCAGAAGTATCATTTTGATATATAATTTATTTATTATAGCGTTTGAATTAATTCGCTGATCACAATGAAATTACTACATTGTTAGGCATGTGATGTCACAGTCGATAATGTTTTCTGACGTTTCATCCATTGCTACTTTACAATGACATCATATCGTGTTACTATTTTGCCATTCCAAATTCGAACATCATTCTGAAGGATTTAAATGAAGACACTCTTAGTACAGTGTCGACCCAGGATAACCTATGTTATTCGCGGAATTACGGGAATTCGCCATCCAAGTTCGATTCCAAGATGTCAAATAGTATAGGCAGGTTTAGTGTTTCCAAATTATCGACATTTTGGAACCTTCGGGAATCGAGAACGGGAAATCGTATTTCCCGAGAATTTTCCCGAAGAATTCCCGAAATAATTTTTTTATTTAATTTTCGTTGATCATATGTAATAATGGCTATAACAGTAAATATTAATAAAAGCCATAGAGATGTTGGGGCAAACGGGGTTCGTGGATCCAGCATAATCTTTCAGAGGTTTCGAGACACTCATATGTAAAAGGTCGATGCAAAAAATGAGTAAATAAAATTTCTTAAATGGACATTGACCGGAATTTCATGAATAATGCATATCTTACCCTGAGAGCTAAACAAGGGTCACTACGATATCATTTTGACTAGATTTCTGTTACATTCAGGTTTTCTCAAAATATAAACAAAGTAATTACTACAAACTTTATTTACCAAATTTATAGTATATTTGAGATTTTATGTAGGCTATATCACACAATGTATTAACATACATCACAATCGTCAGCCGCAAATAAACTGATCGAATGTGGTTGATAGTATCGGCAGTTACTTTATGGAAACTATTTATCATGCAAAACAAATATAGTTCGTGTTTACACAGAGAAATATTTATTTTCAAACCCAGGATTTGACTATAATGTCATATTAAGGTAAGCTATTTTAGATTTAGTTCTCTGAAGATGACTTTGCAGTCAAATCCTGGGGGTTGTGAAAATAAATATTTTTCTGTGTAAATACCAACTGTTTTCTTCTCTCCTCGATAAAATATGCTTGATTAGAGCTAAAATTAGCTAGTTATGTGCTATTTGATTCTGGTGTCGCGCGATGGCACGTAATATTGTAACACAACGTAAGTTTAAATAGCGATAAATAAGAAAGTTTTCTAAAAGATACATTGTGAATAGTACTTTTATTTCCCATTTGAGGTATTACTGGGTTCTAGGAGTCGATTTTCCCGATTTCCCGAGAAAAGTTTGTCGGGATTCGGGAACGGGAAAACGAAAAAAATTCCCGGGAACGGGCAGGAAGAAATTTTCGCCCGGAAACACTAGGCAGGTTCCCACTAGTGCAGAACCGCAACGGAAATTCCGTGATGACGAAAGCAGTGCATTTTTAAATCATAACCTCACCATATCAGATTGAATTCATTTTAATTCCGCAACGCAAAACCGTAGCCTATAATCTGACCAATGATTTTTACCCTATTTTATTTCTTAGAAATATGGCGATGGCTACTCATTTGATAGCATGGAATTAATCGAATTTGTTAGAAAATATCCTGTTCTGTACGATAAACTATAAAAACTAAACTAAAATCTCAAAGAATTCTGGGAAAACGCTTCCGTCAAAGTGAGAATCAAATGGTGAATTTCACTTACGGCAAACGGCAACGGTTTCTATCTGCGTTTTCTATGCAGCGGCTAGTAGGAATCGGCTTATTATGGTGAATTTCACTTATGGCAAACGGCAACGGTTTCTATCTGCGTTTTCTATGCAGCGGCTAGTAGGAATCGGCTTATGGGATCTTTTGCAAAACAGTTAGACAGTCAAGTATTGCATTTTATATCCATGGATATTAGTATCATAAATGAATCCAGACTATATAACTCAAATGGAAGAAAAAATAGATAATATAACGTTAAAATATATTTATTATATAGGGTGTTTCTTACCACCCGTACCACCTTTTTTCTCGGAAAGGCGATGAGATAGGAAGTAGGGGAAAATTTTGATTACCAAAGTATATCCGAAGAATTGAATGGGCATGATAAAAATTTTGTGGGCCCATCGGAAGTAGGGGCACAAGTAGTCAACTTTTGAATCTCCAATGGAAACATATGCCGATTTTGGCATTATTGGATAGAACTGTAAAACTCAAACAACTTTTGTTTTGAAAGATTTTTAATATCATCTACGGATTGTGAAGTATCACAAAAAAAAGATGCCGACGCATATACCGCCGACTGGGCTATCCAAGCAGTAAGAAGAATAAAAATCCGACAGAGTGCATCTTTGTACATTGCGGAACATTATTGAAGCAGCAAAGAGCAGTATTATGCAGATTCAAGACGAATTCTGATACTCCGTAATAGTACTCGAACCACAAGTGCGACAAGTCTTTCGCCATCACAGTTCGGCATGGAACCATACTCAAGAACAAGGGTTTCTCGACTTGTTTCAGCCCTTTATGAGGGTCATGGATGTACACAGATTCTTCTTCTTATTGCTTGAATAGCCCAACATGCAGCGGCATCTTTTTTTGTGATATCTCACAATCCATAGGTGATATTAAAAAACTTTCAAAACAAAAGTTGTTTGCTTTTTACAGTTCTAGCCACAATTAATCAAAATTGGCATATGTTTCCATTGGAGTTTCAAAGTTCAGCCCTTGTGCTCCTACTTTTAATGGGCCCACAAAATTTTTATCATGCCCATTCGATTCTTCGGATATACCCCACAAAATTTTTATCATGCCCATTCGATTCTTCAGATATACTTTGTAGTAATTAAAATTTTTTCCCCTACTTCCTATCTCACTGCGTTTCCGTGAAAAAAGGGTGGTACGGGTGGTAAGAAACATTCTGTATAATCCATTCTACACAAGTTGCATGCCATCCATAGTAAAGTTTCCAAGATAAACAAAACAAAGAAAAACATTCACTATATACATCAATTATTCCAGATTTAAATTTAAAAAAGACTACGTTTGAATGACGAAAGATTGGGCTAATTAGGTTATGTTAGTGAAACCGCCATATTATACTTGGAATATTCTTAATGCTGAATCAAGAGTGCTATGGGTCCCCGGCGAAAGTAATAATTGTGTCCCCTAAATAAAAAATAGGAAAACCTGGAATAATACTGTATCATAATAATAATAATGCTATATATGAGGCCTTGGCGGCCGCCGAGTTCGCCCATGCATTAAAACGTCACTGGATATTTTATATCTGATGGCAGCGACTTTTAGAGCCCACCACAAGATGTCCAATACCCATAGTGGGGATCAACAGGAAGGTTGAAGGAATGAAGTTCAAGGGGCTGGACGAATTACGAAAGACCTTTGAGTTTTATTAATTCTATATTTATTATACAATATATCAAAATATTGAAGATAATTCACCAGGAAAATAATTATTTTTTGAATATCTCAACAAAGTATACAGAAAAAATTGAGATACTCTGAGAATTATGGAATATGAAGCTATACATTATTAGATTTATTTATGGAATACATTAAAAGAGCAAAGATTAGCTTTAATTATGTATAAGTTCGATAATCTGATACTCTATGTTACAGTCTGCATGGGAAGTGTGAAGTTTCAAGTTAGGAGCCCGTGACTGGCTAATCATCCTTAGTCAAGTCGGAATGTTGAACCGGGGATAATCGACCTGGACTTTCTGATTTTCCTGAAAAAAATGAGAAATTGATTTCAGGATATAATTCGGGTCTGCATGGGAAGTGTGAAGTTTCAAGTTAGGAGCCCGTGACGGGCTAATCATCCTTAGTCAAGTCGGAATGTTGAAGCCGGGGATCATCGACCTGGACTTTCTGATTTTCCTGAAAAAAATGAGAAATTGATTTCAGGATATAATTCGTCATTCTTCAAGTGGAAACGTTTTTCATCCGATTGTCTAACAAGCTTTGTAGTGTATAATGGAATTGCAAAGGAATAATGTTTCAAAATATATCATATGTAACGAAATTTCAGCTTTTACTCAAAAGAAAAAGCTCATTGAGAGCGTAAAACAAATCTCTTGCAATATTTAACAAAGGGATCTAATTGAATCGAAAATCCATCCAAGTTGGCTAAAAAGTATAAAATATATTTTTTCACTTATTTCAAATGATACTCTAACATAGTGGTTCCCAACCTTTTTCTGGCTATTCCCCATCTAAGCATTTCTAAAATCCTGATGTCCCCTGTGACATATAATTTCTATTATTCAAAAAGTGAATTCCTATTCACGTGGAGGAAGCTTAAAAGACCATTAACTTGGTCTAAATAAGCTTCCAAAGAACATGACATCCATGAAAGAGTAAAATAAAAGAACGAAAGGACAGTTGAAGTACTGAGAAAGAATTCATTAAGAAATTGTTTAAAAAATAATAATGATGTGAAGTGATGTGAAAAAACAGCAAATAAAGTTTCAAAACCGTCATGCACATTCTGATTTTAATTTTTAAAATGTATATCCCACAATATATATTTATATTCTGTATATGAGATCCCTAGAACCATAAGAAATGCAAAAAATTCACTCTTAATAACTCATTCTTGAACTGCCCCCTTAAAATTCAAATTGCTTCTCTGTGGGGCGTGCGCCCCATGTTGGGAACCACTGCTTTAGCATTTTTTGTGCATCACTAAAACTTTACGTAGTTCCGGTTCTAATAATAACTGAATCCATTTCCTATGATGCGTAAAACTTGAGATATTCCGAATGGAAGTTTAAGAAAGAATGTTTTATCCTTCTAATTACACCGATATCTATGAGCAAAAATTTAAAAATTGAATTCCAAGCAAATACGAGTTCTGAATCTTTATTAAAAATTATTCACATTAACAGTTTTTAGAATTAAATTTAGTTCATTTTTCATGGAGAAACTCTATTTCAAATTTGATATATGCCGAACACACCGTCATTACGATCACGTCATTGACGGTACTTACGTAGTCAATGACATGACGTCATTGACTACGTAAGTACTTCTGGCTAATAACTTTATTGATAATAATATCGTTCTTGCCGTTTTCTTCATTTATAGTAATTACAAAGTAACTTTAAATCTATTTTGCAAATTAAAATTAAGTCTAATTCAGTTACATAATAAAGATTTACTTTCTGTAATTAGGTTTCTTAAATAATCTTATAAGGGAATTGGTTGGGAAATAGGCTTGAAAAAATAAGATAAATTTGAATATTTTGGAAAGATGTATTGGCAATCAGGAATTATCATTAAAAATGAAAAATTTAAGCGTTTTCTAATGAAAAACGCGATAAAGTTCTGCTTCATGCATAGAAAATTGATTCGATTATTATTAGTAAGTTTGTGCAGGTAACATTAATTTGAAGAGTTTCCGAAAGGGTAAGTTCCTAAACTCAATTTTTTGCTTAAAGCGCTTGTAAACTGACAAAAGTCGATGTTTTACTTCGTTCTGAAAAAGTTTGTTGAATTCGTTGCAAAAAATGGCGTCGAAAGAAGTCTATTCTATAGCTTCTATAGTACTTAGCGAACTAAATACTATTCCAGCCTTTTATAAGAAAGATGATGGCATGATTATTCAGTTATTAGCATTACATGAAAATAAAAAGAGAAAACAAAAAGAAAAAATTAAAAATTATATTTATACCATTCATTGCTATACTGATGTATCCTTCAAAGAACATTTTCGTCTTTCAAGAACATCAATGCAAATATGTTCATTTTTTTATTCTTAAAATGATATACTTAATAAAAATTTAATGTAAAATACGCATCTCAGTTAATACGCCACATTTAAATCACGAAAACGTGAAAAATCATATTTAATATAAATTTGTAATTGTAGATACACTGTAAATATTTTATATATAAAAAATAAATTATTTATTACGTGCAGGCCACTTTATATAAAAAATATAAACGTTTCTTTAATTAAAAAATTGGCTGACGCCATTTTAAATGGTCCCCTAGCGAAATTCACCGAAGAAAAACTTCGATGACTCTGATGCACTAACCGGGTTAAAACGTTTTATCTTTAACAGCAGTTTTGGGACACTTGCCTAAAGCATTTTATAAACCGTTGCGTTTAGGAACGTACCCAAGCGTAGACAGTTACATCATATCACGTGATAATAATGGTGGAGGTGTGTTCAACAGATATCAACTTTGAGATAGAGTTTCTCCGTGAAAAATTAACTAAATTTAATTCCGTAAACTGTCAATGCGAATGATTTAAATAAAGATTCAGAATATATAATTTTTCCGAATCAAATTTTTAAACTTTTGCTCAGAGATGTCGGTGTAATTAGAAGATATAAAATTTTTTCTTAAACTTCAATTCGGAATATCTCAAGTTCTACGCATCGTAGGAAATTGAATTAAATATTGTTAGAATCGGAACTAGATAAACTTTTTAATGATGTGCAAAATTCTTAAGGTATCATTTAAAATAAGTGAGAAAATATACATTTTATATTTTTTAGCAAGTTTAGATTGATTTTCGATTCAATTAGATCCCATTGTTAGATAGCATATGTGATAAGCTTTAAAATAAGATCTTAATAAACGTTTTCTGTTAAGTAGAAGCCGAGATATTAAGGGTGAGAAGTTCATTCTAAAAGACATTATATATATCTAAGAAATATAAAATTTCACAACTTATAAGC
Organism: Olivierus martensii; assembly: GCA_000484575.1. Lineage (NCBI taxonomy): Eukaryota > Metazoa > Arthropoda > Arachnida > Scorpiones > Buthidae > Olivierus > Olivierus martensii. The sequence goes on from AYEL01077482.1 coordinate 17,333, forward strand.
TATAGCCGCCATTCTGGATAATTAGAGAACGATTTCCAGTTTACTTTCATTTCCTGAAGTATATTCTATAAGTTTACTTGTTTTTTGAAGTTAATTGAGAGGAATAATCATCTTATTCATTTTGTATTGGATTAATTATGTTAAACTTTTTATTATATACTTGCGTTGTTAACTCATTAAACAACTAACCAACAAAGAATTTTGAGTCTTGTCTCAGATTACAGATTATCTAAAGACGATTATTGTGAGTAGTTCTGGCTGTAGAGCTGTTACCAAAACTAAGTTGAAAAAGTTTCTTATTAGCACAGTAAAGATTTTTACTGTGTTAAATGGAACAACAAAAAACAGCTATAGAACTGTACTATTCCATCCGATTATATAGACGGTTGCCCGGAGCATTTTTGAATGTACTCAGAAGCCCTAGGCTCATAGTAATCGATTATGACATATATTGCGTTAGAGGTATTCACTGTCGCTTTTAAGAATACTATACTTTTTATAAATATCTTAGTTTTTCTCGTTATTATAAATTTTCCGAAAAGTTAATATTAAATGCTTTAAATAAATAAGATGTATTTCTAACTGATATACTGTATTACCGTTGGATTTGAAGCTTACTATGATGTTATTTAGACAATAATATTTTTAATGTATTAAAGAAGAGTTTATAAAATAAATTATTGCTGTTTGATTAATGATCAAGGAAGCTTTTCCTTGCAAAATGCTTTGAAGTTATAAAATTCAATTGGAAAATAAATAAATATTTTCTATCTCATATATAACATAATAAATTTAACAATATATGTACATTAGAAAACTAACATTAAATGACGATGTGTACTGCATTCTATTTTTACATTTCTCCACTCAGATTTACATTGAATTATTTTAATCGTATAATTTATTTTCATATTAAATGACGAAAGAAATGAAAGAATATAGAAATTTGCATTATATTTTCACAAAGAAAGTACGTGTAAAAACATGACATAGAAAGCTACAGAATAATGTATATTCAATATGCCTTTTTTATTTACCAAAAAATCTCTCTAAAATGATTTAAATTAAACAAAATGATCCTAAATGTTTTAATTTCTTTTATAAATGTATATTCAATATTTACCAAAAATCTCTCTAAAATGATTTAAATTAAACAAAATGATCCTAAATGTTTTAATTTCTTTCCTTAAATCATTTTTCGTTTTCAGATAATTTAATATCTCAAAACGAAAAATGCTTTACCTGAAAAGATGATTGTTTAAACAATTTCAATAGCGTTAGAAAGGAAGTCCCAAATGTATCTCTTTGTTATCAATAAAGAAAACAGATCAAATATAATCATTCAATCATAAACAATAAATTTTTAAAAACATCAATTTTTTTTCTTTCTTTCTTTGTTGGAATCATTTCTTGATGTATTATAAATAAACAACTATAATTTTACATTTCGCTGTAATTTTTCTCGTTATTATATTTTTTACTTACAGTGGAAGGAGATTTAATGTCACCATAAACATATTATAGAGAAATAATTTTTCTTTTTTCTTTTTTTATCAAAAGCAAGAGAATTGAATGGAAAAATAACTGAAAATTATTGCTACGTACACAAACTTTTTTATTTTTCTTGTTGGAAAATTTTAGTTTTCTATATTTTTTTCATAATCAATTTAAGATAGACAAAGAAATATTTGTATTTATATGAACAACAAAGATTAATTAAAGGAAGTAAATCCACAAAATTAAGCAATGGAATATGTATTATTATTATCAAAATAGAAATATAGTTTATTAAATAAGGAGGAAACGTTAACAATTTTTAATTAAATTGATGACATTAAAGAACAAATTCCTTAGTTCAGACTATTAGTGAAATAAAACAGTAATACAGTATACTCTATACAGGAAAGCTTTCTGAATAACTATCAATAAATATAGAGTAGTCGAGACAAATTTACTCACTCTTTATTTCGTTTAATATATTTTTATATACGAATTGTTTTTCTAATGATAATTCGTACAATTCTTGAATTAGTTTTCACAATATCAAATCAAAATTCGAATAATGTTTGTAGTTTAAAAAATAATTTTTGTAACTAAAATTTTAATAAGAAAGTCTATTTTTCTTTTTTAATTATGATGAATTTGTTTACTGTTGCCAGTTTAGTCCAAATTCACTAAAATATTTCCTTCAGTCATTTTATTATAGTTTTGTCTCGCATAAGAAATATACTTCTCCGACAAGATAGTTGAATAGTCACTTGTTTGCAGCAAAACTGTTTTAAAGGAGAAAAACGGTTTCTTTCCAGTGACAAAAATTGTATAAAAATGAAACACGGGGAAATATTTTTAATGAATTTAGTTTAACACACAGTGGAATGAAATTTAACATAGACAAAAAATTTAGACCTCAGTAAAATTTTAAAGCTGCAGAAAAATATATTTTTAAACCTTATTTGAATTTCGATATTATAAAAATTTGGATGAAATATGGTGGTATAGATAAGGATTAGGAAAACTTTGTGAAAAGAATATTAAGAAAGAAAAAGTTCGGTTATATTTATCTTGGACATCCTGAATAGACTATGTCCTGTATCTTCAAAACCTATTAATTTTAAAAAAGTAATTTTAAAATTCGACAGAAATTGCTATATGAGATTGTATATGAGATTAAAATAATTGTATATGAGATTGAAATAATTCAAAAATCTAAATAAACATATTGATACAGTAATGATAATGACAAAAATATTCTATGAAAACAGTTCATTCATATATAATGTTAATAAAATGCTTAATAAAATATGCTATAATAAAAAATGCTATAATGCTTAATAAAATGCTATATAGTATAAATAAGATATAATATTTCGAAAAAAACACTAAATTCTGTAAAACTTAAGATGTTTTAATGAAATTTTATTTAAATATTCATTTGAATATTAAAATATCTTAATATTATATTTAACATTTTAATAAAACAAAAATTTAATCACTTTTTTATCAGTCTTATAAAGTAACATTATTTTATATTCAATTCTAAAACGATGAAATGCCAAATATTCAAAATTGAGTAGATTATTTCTTAATATATTCAATTTTAAAAAATAATATTTATAACTAAAATTCCCCACTATTTATTTATTCTTTGTTATGAAGAGAACGATAATTTCAGTTAATTAACAAAAGTAATTTAATATGAATTTTATGTATTTGTAAAAATTGAAGAAGAATATAATTAATTTAAATTGAATTATTATGCTAAGATTATGTTTATATTATATTGATATCTATATTCTAAATGCTCATAGAAAAAAATATTATTTTGACCACAAACTTTCGTTGTTTCTAAACTTTATCGAACTTCAGTTTTATACTGAAATATAGGTACTGTACTCTATATGAATATATTTTCAAATCGTTATTTTGACCACAAACTTTCGTTGTTTCTAAACTTTATCGAGCTTCAGTTTTATACTGAAATATAGGTACTGTACTCTATATGAATATATTTTCAAATCGTTTATTTTTTTTGTTAAAAATTTGAGTTTTGCAATTTTAAAAATTTCAAAGTAAATTATGCAATTTCATAAATAGGCTTAGATTAATGGTATCCGAAAAGTCTTCCATTAGTTGAATTTGTTTTTTTACGAAAGTTACGAATATTTTCCAACATATAAATTATATAATCTATATATATGAAATCTGAAATTTTCAGTTTATTAATGTTGAAATATTTGTTGTGATTAACTGAATATTGTATCTTCTTAATTGTTTATATTTATATTCATGATCTATAAAATGCAATGTTTATTTGACTGTTGTCTGTATGTTCTGCAAAGGCTTATGACCTCGAGGGATGAAACTTTACATGGACACTTCTCTCGACTCCCTTCGTAACAAAGACTACCTTGAATCGAAATCGATTCAAGGGATAAGACTTTTGGGGTGGGAACGAAAATGCTTTCATTTAAATCTTCAGAGTCATGTGCGAATTTGGATGACATCACTCTGGCATAACAATGGGATGTTGTTCTGTGACGTCATTATCGCAATGAAGTGACGACATCGTAATCACATGGTACATCGTAAATTCCGATAAAATTTATAAATTCATGGGTCTGGGCCTATCAGTTGAACATCATCGTTCAATTTTTCAGTAAGCCCTCATGGATGTTGGCCAACCTGTGGTGCGCTCTAAAAGTATTTATCGACAAAAGTATACCGTGTGATTCGGTGGCTTAATTCACATTAATTTAACGTATCTAAAATTAAGTTTTTTTCAATTATTAATAACTTGCCAAAATGTCCAATATCATAATGGAGTAAGAGTTATCAAATAAACTATATTATGTATCTGAAAATCCGGAGCAACAGCAGTAACTTGCTAGTACTATAATGATTTTTATAGCATAAATTATGAAATCATATTATCAGCAAATCTTTCTTGATCTATTTCCTTCTTTTAATTTACAAAACCATATTCTGTTCATAAATGAATGATCATTTACTAAGTAATTTTTATTGAATCCCTTCTTTGTCATTAAATTTAACAAGGTGGATAATAGCACACATTTCTTATTTTGTTATGTATTATCATCGCTTCGATTTATTAATTTTTATTCTGAAAAATGTAAGCCTATTTTTAAAATATTTTAAATAAAATGTAATATTTATAATTTTTTACAAATTCACGGTAAAAATTCAAGAAATTTCATGTTTTTTTAATACGCAAACATTGATAGAATAATCTTGTATAATATATCTTGCCTCAAAATTGTCAAAGAAAATTAGTTTTTTCATATCCAATATTGTAATCCATTCATTATCGTTAGAATATCATATAAATGCTAAGCACACATTTCTCTATGACATAAATGTGTTTTTCTTCTTTTCAAAATTCCAATTTCATTTTTATAAGTCTTTAGTTGATTTTCGGTAATATTTATTTAATACATCAATAAATCACATTTATTGATGTATTAAATAAATTTTGGATCTATTGAATTTGAAATATTTATAAAAGAATAACTATAATTTATTGACTATAATTTAATTCTACATATAATTTAAGAGAAGAATATTTAAAGAAGTATTCTTATTATCAAACTCCACAAAATTTGGAAAATAGATAATTTAAATGTAATAAGGCGGAGTGGGATGAGTGCAGAACGGTTTTTACAAAGTTGGACTTTAAACGAAGGTATTTTAACCGATCGTATAGATATTTGGCAGGGTCGTTAACAATCGCATTCCACAGCTATTATCGTATAACTCATTTTTGAAAATTTTATATTTGCGACAAAATCTTACAAAATGTCAGTTACCCCGCACTTAACCCTAAACGAGGTAAGAGCATACCTGCAAGTTAAAAAAATTTTGAAGTTTATAGCATCCCTAGTTGGCACGAGCAGAATTAGGAACAAATATATACTACAAAATGGTTTATACCACATTAAGATAGGTTGTTTCGTTTTAGAGTTATTCTTTGTTAAAGAAACAAGAATGCCTGCAAGTTAAAAAAATTTTGAAGTTTATTTACGCACCCTAGTTGGCACGAGCAGAATTAGGAACAAATATATACTACAAAATGGTTTATACCACATTAAGATAGGTTGTTTCGTTTTAGAGTTATTCTTTGTTAAAGAAACAAGGATTGAACTCTTGAACTGTGAGAGGACAACTCCGTCCACCGATTTCGATCGGCTTTAACCTACAGGTTGGGGCCATTGAAAAGTGATTCGTGTAAAAGGGTTTAGGTCACTACGCCTTCCTTATTAAAAATTCGAGGTCAAATGTCATAAAGCCGGACCGCACCGCTTTATATAATAAAAATTTAACTATTTCAACTCAAAGTGGTAGCGTAGTGATTAAGGCGCTTGTCTACAGAGCTGAACGTTGTAAGTTCGAGTCTCGCGTGCGTCTTTTTTTTCAAGTGAATAAATTAAAATATTACTAACAATAAAACTTCAGGTAAAATTAAATTTTTTTGTCATGATTACGTTTGGCAAAACCACTTTTCAATTATTTTTCGATCTCTCTCTCGCTTTATCTCTCTCACTCTCTAATTGTCGTTTCACTATGCGTCGGATGATATTTAATATATCCATTTGCACTCGAAGCATCTTTACGTATGGGATAGTAGCAATTCGACGAGTTGCTACTATCCCATACGTAACTATGAAATTTTTTTGTCATGATTACGTTTGGCAAAACCACTTTTCAATTATTTTTCGATCTCTCTCTCGCTTTATCTCTCTCACTCTCTAATTGTCGTTTCACTATGCGTCGGATGATATTTAATATATCCATTTGCATTCGAATCATCTTTACGTATGGGATAGTAGCAATTCGACGACTTGCTACTATCCCATACGTAACTATGACAAAAAAACTTGCTTTTATTTGAAGTTATATTGTTAGTAATATTTTAATTTATTCACTTGAAAAAAAAGTACGTAAGCGAGACTCGAACTTACAACATCTAGTTTCACAGACAAGCATCTTAACCACTACATTGCCGCTTTGGTTGAAGTAACTGCAATTTTTTAGGCATATAAGCGGTGCGGTCCGGCTTTATGACATTTGACTGTTTTTTTAAAAACGAAGGCATAGTGACCTAAATCTTTTTACACGAGTCATTTTACGATGGCCCCCAGCCTGTATGTTAAAGCCGATCGAAATCGGTGTGACGGAGGTTGTGTCCTCCCCTTGTGAAATGTGAGGGATGGTATAGTGAAATATGAAAAAATCTTGCAAATGGTATTAATATATCGGTAACTAAAAATCAAAGATCATGTAATTTATCGTTTTCGAAATTTTATAGAATTTGAAGTGCTAAAGTCTGGGGAAGGCTTATACATGGGTAATGCATTTTTACAGAATTTCAAAATCCAAAGTCGGGGTTGACTTATGCACGGATCGGCTTATATTCGAGTATGTACGGTAATAATTACAGTGAATTTTAAACATCACAGATATGCATTTAAAAAAATTTAATATAAAGCTAATGTAAATGAGTCTTGCTTAAGAAAACAAAAATTGCAAGTATCATGTTAAAACTTAAATTTTTAAAATAATCATATATTTGAACATTATGAACTTTGTGGAGAATAAATAATTTATTTTGTTCATAATGATTTGTTTATAATTTCAGTATAATACAAATTAGTGTAAAATTTCTTAATCTTCACTATTTGAAAAAGTATGGCATATAAATGTTAGCTTCTTTTAATTGTGCCATGATATAAAAAAATTGGGAAGCACTGCTCTGTATATATATTACTTATCAGTTTTGCTAGACATCAGTACATCTCTCAGAATTCCTTTAGTCTGTTTATAATATTTCCCATTAATGCTAAAATATAAATATAGCAAATAAAATAACCAAAGGTTTCCAAAACAAAAAATTTATGATATCATTTACAAAACTTTTTTAACTATAAAAATTCTGTTAATTTTTTTCAGTCCAATTTTGCAATGGGACGTTTACCTCACAACTGCCGAAAAGTGTATATGTTGGATTTTGGATTGGCTCGTCAGTATGTAACAACATCTGGAGATGTGCGTCCACCGAGAGCAGCAGCTGGTTTTAGAGGTACAGTCCGATATGCATCAATAAATGCCCATAAGAACAAGGTGAGAATTTATATTTTTGATTTTGATTTATATTTTGAATTTATATCACGATTTTTTTTACATAATTATAAGCAATTGCAGTATACTACTGTTTGTCAGTTAGGATCAAATTTTGATTGAATAAGTAGTTATTTTGGTTAATTTAATTAACTAATATCCAAAAAGTTTTATTTTATATAAAATAATAAGTATCTCATTCATAATTATGATAATTATTTTTACATGTAATATAATTATGATATAAATTTTAAACAAGTTCCAGAAAAAAACTAAAATTGTTTACTTTCCAAAGGTGTCATTTATTTAGCATTTGGAATCCATCAGTTTTGTGTGCCAATTTTAACACTAATTTAATCAGTATAAATGCCATGATAAAGTCACATCATAGAGTTGACGATTTCATCATGATGTCATGCACTGTTACATCATTATGATGATATAAATTATGGATGTTTATGATGACAGTGACATCATGTCAAGGTTGTGACATCATTATGATAGATATTGAGATGGTGCTGGTTAAAAATCAGGTAAATCATATATTACTTCTACACTGCTAACACTTGGCTCCATCTATTGACATTAATATAAACTAAAATTGTAATAAAAATGAAATTCTATCCTTGATTCTGCAGGATTAAAGATTATAGCATCAAGATGTCCTTTAATGGCAAATTTTATGAAAATCTGTTAATTAGTTCAAAAGTTATTAATGGGGGAGCGACAGACAGGCATTGGCCTAATCTTATAAGCCTCCATTTCTTGAGATAGTAGGCTAAAAATAAAATGGAATATCTTTATTTCAATAATGTTGAGATATAATATTTGCTGGACTATGAATGTTTCTGAAATAGATAAAATCCTTTTTATATTCTATACTCAGATCATTTCTAGATTAAGCAAAAAAAAAAATTTTATATTGTGCTATAGAATCTTGATAATTAAAGATGAATAGAATTGCGGTTGCTTAAAATTACTGAAAAAATTGGACTACACAGAATCTTTAACAAAAAGTTTGAGATTTTAGTAGCAATAGATTACTCCTCTATAATTCCAATTTTGCATCCTTGTCACAGGGGGCAACAAGGATAAGGATCTCAGTTTTGACCTCATCCTCCTGGCAGGAGCTTTGGTTTTACCCAAACCAAAGTGTAATGGTTGAATGGTACTGGATAGCAAAAGATGTATTATCATGAATGATCCCTTTGAGGCACCACTTGCTGTATTTAGCCTATCACCTGATTATTGGAGGATAATCAGGTGGTGACCATTTTTCTTCCTCCAGTTCCATACAAGTCAAAACCTGTATAGTTCTTAAAAAACAAATCTCTGAATAGTAATTCTTTGGGATCCATCTTTTGGGCTAAAAGGGAGCCCAAAAGAGGGAGCTAAAGGCATCTTTAGCTGTATCTAGTCATCTACTTGCTTCTCTAATGCCACTAAGAATTTACTAGACCTGTAGTTCTATTCTTTCTTTTAGAGATAGTGGATCTACAAATAATCCTAATTAATCTGCCATATTTAATCCCTTGAATCTTTAACTTTTAATGATTTAAATTAAAATTCTGTTAAAAAGAATTATCATAATCAATAGATGTATTGGCAAAGTCCGATAACGATAATCAAAAATTAATTCTAAATTAATATAACTGTCTGGAGAATCAATCCGCTGATTGGCCTCAGTGGTCTAGCAGTATGATGTCGGGACGGTAGCCCAAAGGTCCCCAGTACGAACCCGGGCCGAGGCGGATTTTTTCTTCAGATAAATTAGTTAAAATTCTAGTTTCAATTATTCTTAATAGATGGCGTTAAAAATTAGTTTAAATTAATTCAAATTGTTAAAATTCTGTTAAAGATTCAAGAGATTAAATATCGCAGATTAATTAGGATTATTTGGATTAAATTCCCTTGAGGTTTCTTTAGTGGATCTTCAAATACGACTTTGTGTTTTCAGACAGTTATACTTTACTGAAGTTGATCTGGGGTCTGAAAAATGTTCATAACTTCTGCTATACTGGAAGATAACAAAAACAAACAAATGTAGCACTATTTAGCAGAGTAAACAAGAATTAAATGGTAATGTTTTGATCTGTTCTAGGACCATCTTCAGCCGTTAGACTTTAAAATCACGGATAAATAAATATGCATCATGTGATATGAGCATTAAGCCACTTCCAGGCAGAGGAGAGTGTTCCGGTTCCTGCGTGTTGTTGATAATTTCCGATTTTTCTGAGTGTTGAATTTGTAAAGCTTCGGCAAAATAGCCTTCGTTGTGGTGATTGACGTGTTGTATAATTTTGGCGACGAAGGTTATTTTGCCGAAACTTCACAAATTCAACACTGAGAAAAATCGGAAATTATCGTCAACAGGCAGGTACCGAAAGCGCTCTCCTCTGCCTGGAAGTGGCTTAACGCTCATATCACATGACGCATGTTTATTTATCCGTGATTTTAAAGTCTAACGGCTGAAGATGGTCCTAGAACGGATCGAAAACGTTACCGTTTAATTCTTGTTTACTCTGCTAAATAGTGCTACATCATTTGTTTTTGGATCTGGGGTCATTTAAGGTACTCTTAGATCCTAATGCTAAGCCTGTATGACCAATATTTTCATTGCCAATGAACCCGACTAGATCCTGTTCCTGTAAAGGACAGAATCTGGTCAAGTTCATCAGCAATGGTTGGGATTTTGAGGTGCTACTGGGCCTTCAGATATACCAGTTAGGGCATCTATAGTGCCATGAGTCAATCTCCAGCATTCTAGAACCATTTCTGCCCATTTGAGTCAGTGGCTCATGAAGTGCTGTTATTACCTTGTTCTTATTTAAGAGATTTTGTTATTTCCTTTGTTCTTATTTTATGTTTTTAACATTATAAGGGCCAAATATGAGGGCTTAACTATTAGGGGGCAAGCTAGTTGCTTTTATCTCTGAAAGTGACCCTTAGATGTGTATCTTTTCTAAGATAACATAAATGTTTCACCTGTGTAAGATTTCTATACTACAGATTGGTATCTATCTAATGAGCCATTTGCTTCAATCTAACAGGTATGGTACCACTCAAGTAACATAGAAAGACTCAAGGAAAACAAATTAGGCTTCCCATAAAGAGAACCTTAAGCTTAACCTTGGGAATAATCAGAGCAAATTTTGCTCAGTAATGGATTTAGAGATGACTGTTGATAATTTTCAACAGGCAATTCCTAATGCCATTCTCTTTGTTCTATCAAAGCAGTCTGGTTAAGACTGGCTCATCAAGGCAGGTTCCTTAGTGAAATAAACAGCTTAGCAGTCTTAAACTTAATGTCAGAAGACTTTTTAATATAGTTAAAAGAATAGGTGAATGGAACACACAGAAGTGTTCTCACCTGTTTTTAATACAGCCATTAGATAGGCAAAAAGGTCTTCCTGGAAAAGATATTGTCAGGGAATTGAAGATATACCTGATATATCCAGACTAGTGAAGATAATGTTCAAAGGGAAATGGCAGGATGACTAGTACTTGCAAAGTCTTATTAAAGGAATTAAAGTATTGTCTTGATGGATGATCTCAAATCATTACCTTTAAATGTGCCCGAGAGCAGTTCCACAGTTAGCACTGCCAATTCAGGTGTCAAAATTTTCAATTTGCTAAGTAGGAAATTGTCAGCCTAATTATGCTATACATGAGTATATTTGTATATATGCTGTGTATAATTTGTGTGTAAGAAAGGGGGGCTTTGCACATTCCTAGTACTGCAATCATCAACGGTCTATTGTGCACCTGTGTATAATTTAGTACTGTGATTTTAAAATCAGTCTTAATAATTTGCTTTAAACTCTATGATGGTTTAATTAGATTAAAGATTCAATTTTGAGAAAAGAAACATCCATAAACTACATCATGCTGTTCAGGTATGAGAGAGTATAATAGATTTGTGACAATAAATAACATACGGAAGGGAATCATAAAAATGTAAAAAAATTTTAGTCATAGAGATTTTTATATATCTATGATTAAAAAATTTTTTATTATCATTATTCACATAAACTGCTTACATTTATATACTTAAATAAATAGAAAACAGCACTTCATGCAGTTAAAGAAAGTCTTTATTAATATAAGTCTATGCTAACATTTTCGGTTCAAAGAACCATCATCCGATGGTTCTTTGAACCGAAAACATAGCCTTATATTAATAAAGACTTTCTTTTACTGCATGAAGTGCTGTTTTCTATTTATTTAAAAAATTTTTTTTATAAAATATAAAATATTCTGCTTAATTGTTCAAAGAATAGAAACTGTAACATAACATATTTGAAGATACATTTGTTATAAAATGTAAGGCATTTACAGTGTTTTCTAAGGCATTTATTACCCAGTTGTTGAAGAATTATTTGAAAGTTAAAGAATATATGTAACAAGGTACCAGGGTAAAGTAACTCCTATTTTCTACTGTTTATGTATTTTTTGTAAAATCAGAGAAAAATGTTTTAGTAGTAGGGAAGGAGTCTTCAAATTCGTGATTTCATGGTTGATGTGACAAAAAATGGCAGGAGGAAAGGGATCAAAAAGTGTTTGAACTAGCATGATATAGTTTATGAATGCTTCCTAATAATAAATTTAATGATTTACAATGATTTTGCAAATTGTCAACTTTATTATTTGATGATTTGCAGATCTATTGATCAAAAGTATTCATTTGCAAAATCAGATCTTTCAGAAGTATGATTTTGCAAATCAATATTTCTGAAAGATTTGACTTTTAGTAATCATTGACATTACAGTAAAGTGATTATAATAAATGAAAAATGCAAGAAATCACAACAAGCACTTGAAGCACGGTAAATACACTATTTTTTATTAGATATATATAATAAAAATAACATATACTATATATATATCTAATAATAAAATAGTGTATTTATCCTGCTTCAAGTGCTGTTGTGATTTCTTGTATTATTAGAAGCAGCAGAACTTAGTCATTTATAGTTAAATGAAAAATGTTTGAAATTATAAAAGTAGATCACTTATTAATAAATGAGCTAATTTTATTTTAGTAAGTAAGATAAATTTTAGAATTATAGTATTAAAAATTTTCAGACATATTTTTTGTAATAGGAAATGGGACGTCATGATGATCTCTGGTCATTATTTTACATGCTTGTAGAATTTGTAAACGGACAGTTACCATGGAGAAAAATTAAAGATAAGGAGCAGGTTTGTTTAATTCTTAATTTTTAAAATTTCTTTCTTTTTAACTCTTTGATCATTTGATAACTTTCTAAATATATATGTCTCATTATATTGTTAAATGTTGGCTTTAATCATTATATTTTAAGAAATTCCTCAATAGCCTCATTGCTAAATAGAGAGAAAAATAAAATTAAAATTTATTGATCAAAGAGTTAATCTACAATAAAAGCATTTACATGATTCACCAATAAGCTTTCTTGAAGAAGACAAAAGTTAAGCCAACTTATTGAAAAAACTGGCTTTTCAGACATTTTTTTTAATTAATAATAATTGTTATTTTTTAATTATACTGTACTGTTATGCATTTTCAATGCTTTTAAGTAATTATTGGAATAGTATTCATATAATTTGATGAATACCAAAATATTTGATGGACAAGTTCTAGGAATTATCTAAAAGAATCATATTTAATTACCAACTTTGGCTAAGATAGAGTGCTTTATGCATATGGTGTCTTATCAATAAATTATTGTATTTATAATATTTCTTGTTTATCCATATTGTACTGTATTTAAAATATTGGAGCTCCCTGGTTTTCATAAATTTAACTTTATATAAAAGAGTTTGATATGCAAACATTTTAAAATCATATTATTCTAATCAGTACTTTTGTAAGAACATTTCATTTAAAAGAAATTTATTGCATTAAATATGTATGATACAGTAATGTTTTTGGTTGATTACAACCATCATCAACTATATATAACTATTATATGAACTTAAAATGCAATGTATAGAGATCTTACAAATAGAAAATTTGATCAGATAGAACATCAATGAGTTCCTTGTGATCAGTTCAAATTTTGAAAATATTTATAATTTCTATCAATTATCCTACACATGGATTATAAATCAGAAAAGATTACTGATTGATGATTTTATTGTGTTAATTAATCTTTTTATTTATATATAATATATATATAGTCCAGGACATTTCATATTGCAAAAGAGGGAAATTTAAAAAGTATATAATTTCTGATTTTTAACTCAAACTCTGCTTCTAACATAAGAAATATTAGTATGTAAGCACTATATGCAGTAATGAAAATTTATTTAAAAATTTTTTTAAAATAAATTGTTATTAAAATCTCCTTTAGCATACAAAAAAAATTTTGGATGCTGAAGGAAATTGGTGCTCATTCCTATCTTATTCAGGTGCTCATGAGTCAAGGCCTCAGGATTCCCATGCTCACTTGCAGCATTGTGGAAATGTTAGCAGATCTTTAAGATAATCAACATTACATTGACAATTAATAGTGGTTTGGTGAATGTCATGTTCTTGTTGGTAGACATTTAAACAGACAAAACATGCATTTTCTATGCTGGAAAAAGCCAGATGATTACATACAAAAACCACTTCATTCATAGAAGGGGTTGGCAATAATTTCAAGTCATGGCATTATTGGCCCCTATTTCATTCATAATGCATTTCATAACATAATAAACATAAATGCTATGATATATCAATACAAGGAGCAAGTCATATATCTGCTTTGATAAAAGATAAAAATTTATATTTATTGTATATTAACTTACCAGAATCAAAACTTTTTTAAAATTACAGATAAAACATATTTTTGACAAAAATTTTATAATTTTTAAGAAGAATATTAATCCACAATGATTTGTATGTTTATTGCTGCACTAGGCTAAAATTTGAAAATTGCTTGTGACTTAGAGGCTGGGAAATTCAAAACTGATTGGCAAGAAACAGGCTAAATAGGTAATAACTATCATAAACTACTGTAAAATAAAAGAAATAATACATAATATAATAATTTTTGGAATGTTTTAACATATATGCTTAAAAATATTGACAATTTTCTGAAACTCAAAAACCAGTCAGAAATTTTTAAATTGGAATTAATGGGAATTAGATGTTTGTTTTACAAAGTTTCATTTAAAGAATAGTTTCCAAGGAATGCATTATCTTCATTTTAATACAATTAAAAATGTTCAGGGTATCTGAATATTATATAAATACTCTGAATATTCAAAGTTCCTTTATAATAGTGCTATAAATATTGAATTGTTTCTTATTAATACTGCATATTTGTTTCAATTAATATAATAGTACAAAAATAAAATGAAATTCCAACTAATTTATTGGACCTTAAAAGAAATTTATAGATGCAAGAGCACTTTTTGGCTGGAATGTTCCTCTTTAGCTGCAGAGAGAAAGTGCTTATTCTCTGTGTAACTGAAGAGGGGCAGTCCAGCCCAAAAAAACTACTGCATTTATAAGTTTCATTTAAGTTCCAATAACCTAGTCAGGATTTTGTTTTATTTTCGTTAAGAACCTAGTTATTAATTTGATTTATAATATTACAGATAAATTGAAAGGATATCTTACAATGAAATCCATCCTTATTTGTAATATATGAACTAATTTAAAATAAAACCTATAAATATACAGTATGGATTTTTAGTAATGATATTTTTTCTCCAAAAGTTTCTGTTGAAATTTATAGAGAAAGTTAATAGTATAAAATTTCCCATGATACTAAAATATTGATATGTACAGGATCACTAAAATGTATGGAAATGGCTAAACATTTTGAAAATGGTTTATCAGAATTCTTTGAAATTTGGCATGATGTTAGGAATGTTTGTCTTGCTATCTATACAGTAAAACCTCGATTTTATGGACTTCGGATTTTATGGACACCATCTCAAAAAATAAAATAAATAATATTAATACAATATTTGCATAAACTGTCTACAGTATTGTACTTGAAGTTGAAAGTGACTAAATACTGTACAGTATTATTGTATTGCGTGTAAAATAACGCACTCATTTATTGCATAATGCATCATTTTTATTTTAACAACTTACCTAAATTTAATATACTGTACATGTATGTAGGTAATTTAATTTGATTTAAAGTACTCTATGTAAAATAATACAGTTTTTAGGTATAAGTCACATTAATTAGTACAGGTAAGTTGAAAATGCTAATTAATGCTTATAAAAAAATTTTACTTCGATTTTACAGACTAATCTTACCCCCTATAGTCCGTAAAATCGAGGTTTTACTGTATTTTTTTTAACTTTATATCATCATTTGTTTTCAAGATACAAAACAAATTCACTTTTTTTAAAGGACACTAGGGGTCAATTTGATCATATTTGAAACAAGCATTTCATTCTGAATTCAGTGATATAGCACATACCTATCTTATCTTTTAGGAAAACCTCAAAAAGACCCATGTTGTCTTTATCACGACATCGCTTCTTCATGGCAATGATTCATTCATTGCCATGACAGCTAATGCTTCCATGTGGCCAGATCATCAGTTGGCAAAGAGATGCTATTCTACAAAAACATTGCAAAACATTAATAAGATAATCAAATCTTAGTTTTGGTAAATGATGATAAAGCCAACAGTAGTTAGCATTTAACATACTGTATTATCAAAAAATCAAAAATGATTAGGCCATATGGAAGCATTAGCAGTGACCGCAGTGAATGAACCATCACTAAAAAGAAAAGACATTGTGGTAAATTCAACATGGATCTTTTTGAGGTTTTCCTAAAAGATAAGATAGGCATGTGCTATATCACTGAATTCAGGATGAAATGCTCATTTCAAATATGATCAAATTGATCTCTTGTGCCCTTTAAAAAATGAAATTTGTCTTGGACTTGAAAACAAATGACAATATAAAGTTGAAATAAATACAGATAACAAGTCATAAACATTCCTAACATTATGCCAGATTTTAAAGAATTCTGATAAATTATTTTTAAAATATTTATCTGTTTCCATACATTTTAACAACTCTGTATGTATATGTATATATATTATGATATTAATTTAAAACTTGAATAATATATTTACATTACTTAATTACTAAATTATATTTTTCAGCATGTTTTAAATATTATGATAAGTCACTTCTGCATTAAATATGCTCAATCATTTCTTACTAAAATATCATTTTTAGAGATAATTTTCATTAAACTATTAATTTTAAATTTGTTATAAAGTTATATAAATTTTTAAAATATTAACTGTATTGGACTTTTTAACAGGTAGGAATAATGAAAGAAAAATATGATCATCGCTTGTTATTAAAGCATCTTCCATCTGATTTTCGTCAATTTCTTGACCACATTTCATCTTTAGATTATTATGATAGACCAGATTATGATATGGTAGCAGGTTTGTTTGAAAGATGTATGAAACGAAGAAGTGTACGAGACAGTGATCCTTATGATTGGGAGAAGAATATCATAGATAATTCTTTAACTACTACTACAACTACTTCACCTGCCATCATATCCAAGCCACTGCACCATGGGTAAATTATTAGAATCATAAAGTCAATTATTTAATACTTTCTGCTAAAATTTATTATTTTATTATAGAACTGCACCTCCAGGAACTCATGGCACTGATAATATGCTAGATGATAATATCATGGCCAGTTATGAAGATCATGGAGAGAATTATAAACAAGATGGATATCATGTCACAGGACAAACTAAAGAAACAAAAGAACAACAGTGTATTCATAATAAACCAGCAGCTCAAATACAGACTTATTTTAATACAGATGGCTTCTCTCCTAATATAGTTCCAGATAATGTGCAACATGTAGCGATATCTAGACAAGTTATACTTGAGAACAACAATAATATTGTGATAGAAGAACACCCATGTCAGAAAACTCCTGTAGAAGAACCCAAAGTTGAGGTAATTAATTGTTAAATTGTTAAACATTATATAAATTCTAATTTAAATGAAAAGCATATTCTGCATATCCATAGAGAAATTTCCTCTTCAAGATCTTAATGAAGTTGTGCAGGAATGTTTGGGACAAAGAATAGATTATAATTGTCCATTATTATTTCATAATAGTGATACAGCTCATGATATAATTGAGAATATTAAACTGAAGAGCATATAGCATTTAAAAAAATAGGCATTAATGAATGAAACTTTGTGTATTAGAGTTAAAATGATTTTTATAACATTAACAATTGATGGAAATTAAAATATTTTTTTAACCAATTTGCTGCCATTGACATGTATAGATGTCAAGGTAGTGGAACAAAAAACAATAAAAAAATTCAGTCCTGATTTTATTAATCCAGCTTTTGCAAATCAGTTTTCTTGTGCATATTTGTTGAAAATACATACTTTTGATAATGGTTCTTAAATTTTTTCAGTTGCCAAAATATTTTTAAAATTACATGTAAATAAGCATTGTTTATATTTGAACAGTTTGATAGAATTTGGATTTTTTTTATCCCATCCTGTTGATTTTATAGTCTAATCCAGGTATCAAAGTTATTCCAATTATGGAATTTGATAATGATATTTTTTAAATTTTTAGAAAAAATTGAATTTTTCATTAAATGACCTATAAAATTCTGAAAATTAAAAAATATTGTAGATACCGTAATAAGAAAATATTGGCTAATTCTGTTAAAATAAACTAAACTATATCTTAATTGTTTATTTTTTATTTCAATTTCACTGAAATTTAGGAAAAAATTGTGAAGAATGAAATGTAAACATCTTCAGGCTATTTGAAGGGCAATGGCACTTTTATTGCTTTACAGCAGCCACTCACTTCCTGGGAAATTGCAACCAAACCTACTTTGCATTAGGGTATGAGCAACAATAAACTATCTGCAGACCAATTAGAAAAACAGAAAATGTATCATAGCTGTTTATGTACAAGATGAGACTATTTTCATATATGTTAGGATTTTTTGATATAAATAAAAAAATTTATAAAAAGCACTGCAAAAAATTATATTCATTAATATGAAATATTAATAAAAATAACAATATTTCAATGAATTCATGTAATTTTTTAATGATTATATGACACCAACTTCATTCAACAGAGATTACATAACTCGTGGTTTTTTATAAATACAGTAATTTCTGAAAATTTTGGCCAGATTTCTTCATTCATGGCTCATTTTGTTCAGAATACTATCTAAAAGTATCAACTATTTCATTGGATGTCTAAAATTTCATATAAAAAATTGTTTTCCACAATTTCATATACATAATCAAAAAGTTGCAAAAATATAAAATTTGAAAAAACATTTACATTGTTAGAAAGAGAACAAAAAATGCAAGGTTAGACTCTTTAATCCTTGTTCTCAAGTTCCTTTGAATATAACCAATGTAGACCTCTCACTACTTAATGAATTGTTCCTCAAAGAAATCACATAAACTCTGATTTTGTCTTTATCATAATATTGAATACTATCCTTATTATTTCTAATTAAACCAAAATAGTCAGAATTTTTTAAAACATATGGTGTAATTTGTTAGCTCATTGATTTTCTTGGCATATTTTTCTATTCATTAGGCATAATTCACACTCCTAAAATTATTAGCCCTTCTCATTTCTACACAAACTTCTTTCCATCTTATTATGCAAGACTGGGGAGTCTGTGTCAGCAGAAGTTGGCAGTTTTAGAAGGAATCAGTATCAACAATAACTTTCTCATTGCTCATAATTTATTGGTTTTAAATTTAAAAAATGTATTAAATAATTATTTTCTTTTTCAGATGAATAAATAATTTTTTCAGTAATAAATATTGAATAGAAATGTGTTCTAAAAAATCATTTGTGTGTTTACTGTTAGAGGAGTCAGTGTTGGTGTTGGCAAAATAAAAAATGTCAGTGTCAGCACATTTTCCTGCCAACACCCCAGCCCTGTTATTATGTAACCTTAGAAATTTTTTGCAGATTCCCATATTTTCAACCAATTTCCATTATCAGTTCAATCTTTGATTTTGTCAGAATAGAGAGAATAATGAATTCAGGACTACTGTGTATAGAAACCAAGTAGTACTCCATTGTATATTCCTATGGTTTCTGAAGATAGACTTTCACACAAGAGAGCTGCTTTTTTTGGCCCTTTTAAAAAGAACCTACTCTCATTGTTCTTTCTATTCTTACAGAATTGAAGCAATTGTCTGATAATAGAAATTGATTAAGAACATAGATACAGGAAACACTATAAGGTTACATAATAAGGTAGAAAGAAGTTTGTGTAGGAATGGGAAGGGCCAGATAACTATATCTGTTAATTTTAGGAATATGAATCAAGCCTTGTAGATAGAGAAATATGCCAAGAAAATCAGTGAGCTAAGGAATTACACTCTAAGTTTTAAAAGAAGCTTGACTATTTTTGATTTAATTAGAAACAATAAGGACTAGTCTGATGATAACAAAAGTGGGGTTTATGTGATTTCTTTGAGAAATAATTCATTAAGTAGAAGGAAGTCTACATTGATTATATGCAAAGGAACTTAGGAACAATGAATAAAGAGCATAACCTAATCTAATAAGACTAATCTTAAGTATGCAAAACTACAGCAATTATTAGCCAACAATCACTACAGCAGAAAGTGAATTGAAGGATTGAGAAAATGAAAGAATTATATACTTGAATGTTAAGAACTGGAACAGATCGGAAGAGCGGTTCAGCAGGAATGCCGAGACCGATATCGTATGCCGTCTTCTGCTTGAAAAAAAAAAAATAGTTGATACTGTTGGTTTAAATGTTTTTGCGTCAACGTTTCTTCAATAATGGAATATGATTTTCAGTGCCTGGAACTGGTTGGTTAAAGAAATAAACAAGCCTGGATAGGGGATACACTTAGTGATGAGTTATGAAAATTTTAAGAAAGGGCTTGCACTTTATCTTATAAAAACAAAATATTAAATTCTAATTAAATGTTTTACTTTTTACAAAAACAGAAAATACAAATAAACACAAGAAAACATTTTAAAATAAAAAAATCTTTAAAATTTAAAAAAATAAAAATAACTTACTTATTGACATTTTTAAATGGAAAAACTAAATAATGGGACTTCATCCTATTGTCTTGATATTAACAATTTGATACCCAATAAAAAATTTATTGAAAACAGACAGCATTTTCCAGCACCTGTTTAAATTTTAGGTCATCTACAATTATATTATACAAACACACATGCAAACACATCAAAAATCTGGATTTTTGATTGTCAACCTGTATAGCGTTTTAACTGAACATCATTTTGTATCATGACATGACAGACAGATACAGTATTTTTATAAACAGTACATTAATTTGATTCAACATATATTGCAGTTTCTATAATGATTTTGATGTTTTGAATTTTTCAAATAAAAAATTTCATTATAATTTTAATTTAATTAAAATTTAGAGATTATTGAGAAATGAACTTCAGATCACTTTTTAAAAGACATATTAGAAATTCACTAAGACTGCCCAAGCAAACAATAGTAAAAAAAATAAGCCTTTTATCAATCAAACAATTTATTTTCAGAAACATTTTCATTTTCAATGCACTTCATCAATTTTTTCTATAAAATTAACCCTGAGATTATTCTATAAAATAAACAAACAAATTTAAATGGTAGGACTACATTTGGAAGTGCGTCATCTACAACATGTTTGACCAAACTTAAATGAAACTAGATGAGACCATAATTCTCGCCCTTCCCACATTTCAAAAATTCTTTTCGTGCTAAGTCCCTACCCTGCTTCAGAGGACATTATCACCAGATTGCCACTATTCAAGATGTACATTCAAATATGCAAATACAAGGAAGAGAAAGACTAATATAAGTCAAAGTATGATTATGACATCCAAGACATGTTTTTCTTGGAATAAATAAACAAGCAAAAAAGAACAAGCGGCTCACAAATTAGAGACAAATTTAACCAAGGGCTCGCACAAGCTGTCAGCCGGATGGTCGCATGGTAAAACTGTGGCTTTACTACCCTGGAGGATCAGGGTTCAAATATGGGTCCCACACTTCCAGTTTTTCAGGAGGGGTCAAGGCCTAGCCCATTGAACCCTATCCCTCAACCATTCAGTTGACCAGCCTGTGATGGGCTCTATAAGTGGCTGCCGCCAGAAATAGAATATTCCTCGTTCAATATGGTGGTTTAAACTAACCTTGCACAAGCCCCCTAAAGCTCACAGAGTACACTAAGGTTAGACTTTGAACTCAAGTATGGAAGCAAAAATTATTGTATAAATATGTAGTATTGGTAATTTCTGTTAGTTTTTTTATGTTTTTGTAATTTTTTTTATGTTTTTGTAAATTTTTTTTGTAATTGTATTTCTGTGATTTTAAACAAACTTTTAACTAACAAAGTGTCCTATAAAACAGGCAGGTGATATTAGGAAGAGCACTTCCAAATGTAGTCCTACCATTTAAATTTGTTTGTTTATTTTATAGAATAATCTCTATATTCTAGAATATAGAGATTATTCTATAAAATAAACAAACAAATTTAAATGGTAGGACTACATTTGGAAGTGCTCTTCCTAATATCACCTGCCTGTTTTATAGGACACTTTGTTAGTTAAAAGTTTGTTTAAAATCACAGAAATACAATTACAAAAAAAATTTACAAAAACATAAAAACTAACAGTAATTAATAATATTACATAATAATTACATAAAAAAATTTACAAAAACATAAAAAAAATTACCAAAACATAAAAAAACTAACAGAAATTACCAATACTACATATTTATACAATAATTTTTGCGGGTCCCACACTTCCAGTTTTTCAGGAGGGGTCAAGGCCTAGCCCATTGAACCCTATCCCTCAACCATTCAGTTGACCAGCCTGTGATGGGCTCTATAAGTGGCTGCCGCCAGAAATAGAATATTCCTCGTTCAATATGGTGGTTTAAACTAACCTTGCACAAGCCCCCTAAAGCTCACAGAGTACACTAAGGTTAGACTTTGAACTCAAGTATGGAAGCAAAAATTATTGTATAAATATGTAGTATTGGTAATTTCTGTTAGTTTTTTTATGTTTTTGTAATTTTTTTTATGTTTTTGTAAATTTTTTTTGTAATTGTATTTCTGTGATTTTAAACAAACTTTTACATAATAAATAAACATAATAAATAAACAAGCAAAAAAGAACAAGCGGCTCACAAATTAGAGACAAATTTAACCAAGTCTGTCATAGACTGTACCTGGCACTGATAAGTTTGCTTCTTTTTTTCTTGTTCATTTATTTAATGTGCTTAAATGTTTTTGTATTAGTCATCATGGTTTTTGCAACTAATTATTATTTCTAGTATGGAGAAATTGAAAATTAAAACAGTCTATTTCATTACAAGCTGCTGTCCGGAGATTTTCCAGACTTTACAATCGAAACTACTTCCTCTAATGCTGCCCCTACAGTAGATGTCAAATCCTTTGTCATAGACTGTACCTGGCACTGATAAGTTTGCTTCTTTTTTTATTGTTCATTTATTTAATGTTAAATGTTTTTGTATTTAGTCATCATGGTTTTTGCAACTAATTATTATTTCTAGTATGGAGAAATTGAAAATTAAGCAGTATGTATAATATATAGCAGGGGTTGAGTAATGTGACATACTGCAAAATTTTATGGTTTTCCATACACCAAAGAGATTTTGAATACTTGCATTGTAATTAAAAATAAAATTTTTTGAAAGATCGTTCCTGGACTGCTTAATAGTGCTAGTAGTTATGTGTTTCTTAGTTATTACTGTTATATTTATTTTCTTTCTGGGTGTATTAGAATCCTTTGAAAGCAGTTATATTAGTATTTATTATATAGCAGGGGTTGAGTAATGTGACATAATGCAAAATTTTATGGTTTTCCATACACCAAAGAGATTTTGAATACTTGCATTGTAATTATATAATAAAAATTTAACCAAAAAAATTAAGAAAATAATGTAAAATCAGAAAAATATATAATAATTTATATTATTCAATTTTCATTACACAAATATATGTTTTTTATAATTGTCAAAAATCCAAACCATTACATTGAAGAAACAAATAGCTTTCTAAATGTCAGAAATAAAGAATACATATATCATTTTACAAATTTAAAATTCCTCAGTTTATCTGCATTGCTCAAAATTTAATTATAAACTAGATAAAACAAGGGATGGGGAGTTGGTGTTGGCAATAACTTTCTCATTGCTCATAATTTATTGGTTTTAAATTGATCTATTTAAAAAATGTATTAAATAATTATTTTTTTTTCAGATGAATAAATAATTTTTTCAGTAATAAATATTGAATGAAACTTTTTGGTGAATAAATAATTTTTTCAGTAATAAATATTGAATAAAAATTGATTCTAAAAAATCATTTGTGTGTGTTTACTGTCAGAGGAGTTGGTATTGGTGTTGGCAAAATAAAAAATGTAGGTGTCGATGTCAGCACATTTTCCTGCTGACACCCCAGCCCTGGATAAAGCAAAAAATTAATTTTATTCAATGAAAAAATAATACAATTTATGTTTTTACTTGTCACGATAAAGAGGTAAATATCTTTTTTTCTCTCGGCTCTCTGAAAAACTCAAGAATTAAAAAATAGTATCAGCTAAATATTCTATTCTTGATATTTAGCTTTTGCTGACACCCCAGCCCTGGATAAAGCAAAAAAATTAATTTTATTCAATGAAAAAATAATACAATTTGTTTTTACTTGTCATGATAAAGAGGTAAATATCTTTTTTTTCTCTCTGCTCTTTGAAAAACTCAAGAATTAAAAAATAGTATCAGCTAAATATTCTATTCTTGATATTTAGCTGTTATTAAGAATATCTAAAACTTAATGAATTTAAATACTAATTTGTAAATTAATAGTTCTTGATTACAATATAAGCAGTCCTTAATTTATGATTACTTATACTTACAACAGTAATATAATCAGTAATTCTGTGATTGGTCAATGCAGTTTATGTGATTGTACGATTGTGTGATGTATGAAAAACATAATTTTTTTATCTGGTTCTTGTATTTTTTATTTGTTAAGTTTATTGAAATAAAGTATAAAAATAAATATTAGTAGTGGGTAATCCATAAATTTTAAGCATTTCTAACTTCATTGATATTTTGACTTACAATCTTAGTATTTGAATTAAACCTTGTCATAAATCAAGAATTATAGTATTCTGTATTCTTACCATGAATGACAAAAAGCAAATAATCAGTTATTTAATTGCCAAACAATTAGTAGTATATTATTGTTACATGGATTGTTTATTTTGAGAAATGACCTAATAAGACCATTCTTCATCTTTATTAAATAAACTTTCCATGTAATAATAATGAACTAAAATAAAAATATCCAGCACTGATCAGGATAGAAAATTTTATTTCAGAAAATGTTTTTGATATACAGATATCCCTCTAACACAATAGATACGTTCCTGAAAAACATCATGTTATATGAGACCTGGAGCCAATATAAAAAGGTGTTATGTTCCAAAACCAATTAAAAACAACTTTATTTAATTCCACATAAGAAACTTAATTTTTATTACGAATATTAATAACATGAAACATATGTATAAAATTTTCTTGTTTTAAGACCCTAAAAAAACAATACAGTGGTACCTTGGTTAATGAAATGACAGTAATCAGTTCCAGGATTACCGTCGTTATCCAAGGCGCGATTCGCCATAGGATTTAATTGAAAATTGACTAATTCGTTCCAGTTCCTTCCCACAACCATAGTAAATATTAAAAATGCAGATAAAACTCAAACAACCATAGTAAATATTAAAAATGCAGATAAAACTCATTTAAAATGTCCTTAAAATATATGGAAAATATCATTTATTTATTATATTTGCTACAAAAAAATTCAAATATTAAAAATGCAGATAAAACTCATTTAAAATGTCCTAAAAATATGGAATATTGATTTATTTATTTATATTTGCTACAAAAAAATTAACATTAATAAAATAAATTGTTGGTGAAAACAGTTTTTAATTATCAATCTTCACCAGAAGGACAATTGGGCCATGAAAATAGTTTTTAATTATCAATCTTCACCAGAGGACAATTGGGCTCCAAAAATAGTTTTTAATTATCAATCTTCACCAGAAGGACAATTGGGCTCATTTCAGAGTTTTTTGATAAACGAATCTCGTAAACACTGATTAGCAGCTTATAGATTCAACGATTATTATACAGGTAACGTAAACAGTTGGGCTCACTTCGGAGTTTTTTGACAAACGAACCTGTAAACACTGATCAGAAAGACAATTTGGCTCACTTCGGAGTTTTTTGACAAATGAACCCGTAAACACTGATTAGCAGCCTATAGAGATTTGATTTTGCCTTTTGATGGCGAACGAAAAATGATTATTATATAGAGCTAAAACACTGATCAGTGGCTTATAGATTCAACGATTATTATAATAAGATTTGATTTTGCCTTTTAATGGCGAATGAACAGCGATACACACTCACCAATTTATTGTCTATATCAGCACTTCTCAAACTTTTTTTATTCATGACCCCATTTTTCATTACGAGATTTTTTGCGACCCCAGTATTAAATATGAAATAAAACATACTAGTACATAAATCATTTACACACTTATTAAAATGATATTAATTATGAAATAAAACATACAAGTACATAAATCATTTACACACTAAATCGACCCTATTTTTCATTGCGAGATTTTTCGCGACCCCAAGTATTAAATATGAAATAAATACAAGTACATAAATCATTTACACACTTATTAAGATGAACACAATCAACAACTACACTGAAAATTCATAAGCTATCATACGTTAAATATTGGGCATTTGTGAAATTACATATAAACTGAAACTACACTGAAAATACATATGTTGTCATACGTTAAATATTGGGCGTTAGTCACACCGAAAATTCATATGTTGTCATACGTTTAATATTGGGCGTTTGTGAATGAAAATACATATGTTGTCATACGTTAAATATTGAACATTTGTGAATCATTTACACACTTATTAAGATGAACACAATCAACCAACCACACCGATATATGTTGTCATAAGTTAAATATTGGGCATTTGTGAAATTACATATAAACTCATGTTGTCATACGTTAAATATTGGGCATTTGTGAAATTACATAAAACTGAAATTCAAGTGTTTGAATTTAATTTTCTAAGATGAACACAATCAACCAACTACACTGAAAATTCATACGTTGTCAAGTTAAATGTTGGCATTTGTGAAATTACATAATAAACTGAAATTCAAGTTAATATTGGGTGTTTTGTGAAATTACATATAAACTGAAATTCAAGTGTTTGCCAACCAACCACACCGAAAATTCATATGTTGTCATACGTTAAATATTGGAGTTTGTGAAATTACATATAAACTGAAAATCAAGTATTTGAATTTAATTAGTCACACCGAAAATTCATATGTTGTCATACGTTTAATATTGGGCGTTTGTGAATGAAAATACATATGTTGTCATACGTTAAATATTGAACATTTGTGAATCATTTACACACTTATTAAGATGAACACAATCAACCAACCACACCGATATATGTTGTCATAAGTTAAATATTGGGCATTTGTGAAATTACATATAAACTCATGTTGTCATACGTTAAATATTGGGCATTTGTGAAATTACATAAAACTGAAATTCAAGTGTTTGAATTTAATTTTCTAAGATGAACACAATCAACCAACTACACTGAAAATTCATACGTTGTCAAGTTAAATGTTGGCATTTGTGAAATTACATAATAAACTGAAATTCAAGTATTAAATATTGGGCTTTGTGAAATTACATATAAACTGAAATTCAAATGTTTGAATTTTATTTTTGCGATCCCAGCATTTCGCTTCACAATCTCAAATGGGGTCGTGACCCGTAGTTTGAGAAGCACTGGTCTATATGAACTATAGGATCTCAGACAGACTTTTTTCTTCTTCTAATGGAATCCGAAACTGCGACGTCACACCACTTGCAGGTACTATAACACAATAGATAGATTCCTGAAGAACATCATGTTATATGAGACCTGGAGCCAATATAAAAAGGTGAGTTATGTTCCAAAACCAATAAAAAACAACTTTATTTAATTCCACATAAGAAACTTAATTTTTATTACGAATATTAATAACATGAAACATATGTATAAAATTTTCTTGTTTTAAGACCCTAAAAAAACAATACAGTGGTACCTTGGTTAATGAAATGACAGTAATCAGTTCCAGGATTACCGTCATTATCCAAGGTGCGATTCACCATAGGATTTAATTGAAAATTGTCTAATTCGTTCCAGTTCCTTCCCACAACCGTAGTAAATATTAAAAATGCAGATAAAACTCATTTAAAATGACCTAAAAATATGGAAAGTATGATTTATTTATTTATATTTGCTACAAAAAAATTAACATTAATAAAATAAATTGTTGGTGAAAACAGTTTTTAATTATCAATCTTCACCAGAAGGACAATTGGGCCATGAAAATAGTTTTTAATTATCAATCTTCACCAGAGGACAATTGGGCTCCAAAAATAGTTTTTAATTATCAATCTTCACCAGAAGGACAATTGGGCTCATTTCAGAGTTTTTTGATAAACGAATCTCGTAAACACTGATTAGCAGCTTATAGATTCAACGATTATTATACAGGTAACGTAAACAGTTGGGCTCACTTCGGAGTTTTTTGACAAACGAACCTGTAAACACTGATCAGAAAGACAATTTGGCTCACTTCGGAGTTTTTTGACAAATGAACCCGTAAACACTGATTAGCAGCCTATAGAGATTTGATTTTGCCTTTTGATGGCGAACGAAAAATGATTATTATATAGAGCTAAAACACTGATCAGTAGCTTATAGATTCAACGATTATTATAATAAGATTTGATTTTACTTTTTAATGGCGAATGAACAGCGATACGCACTCACCAATTTATTGTCTATATCAGCGCTTCTCAAACTTTTTTTATTCATGACCCCATTTTTCATTACGAGATTTTTTGCGATCCCAGGTATTAAATATGAAATAAAAAATACAAGTACATAAATCATTTACACACTTATTAAGATGAACACAATCAACCAACTATACTGAAAATTCATATGTTGTCATACGTTAAATATTGGGCTTTGTGAAATTACATATAAACTGAAATTCAAATGTTTGAATTTTATTTTTGCGATCCCAGCATTTCGCTTCACGATCTCAAATGGGGTCGTGACCCGTAGTTTGAGAAGCGCTGGTCTATATGAACTATAGGATCTCGGACAGACTTTTTTCTTCTTCTAATGGAATCTGAAACTGCGACGTCACACCAGTTGCAGGTGCCATGTAATATATAACAAACAAACAATACAGAATTGTTTGTAGAATTTAAAATAATAATTGTCTAGTAATCATCTTTAAAGAACTAAAAACTAGTGAAATGTTGCATGTCTATTTTTAATTAATTAAATAATTTGTTTTCATTACTAAATGTTAATTATCATTTACTTAAATATATTTTTATATGATTATAGTTTTATTGTGCATCTATTTTTAATTAATTAAATAATTTGTTTTCATTACTATATGTTCCGTCTATTTTTAATTAATTAAATAATTTGTTTTCATTATTATATGTTATAAAAACTAGTGAACTGTTGCAAGTCTATTTTTAATTAATTAAATAATTTGTTTTCATTATTATATGTTAAATTATCAATTTGCTCGTCTATTTTTAATCAATTAAATAATTTGTTTTCATTATTATATGTTAATTATCATTTAGTTAAAAATTGTTTTTATATGGTTATAATTTTATTAATTTTAATAATTTTAATCTTCATGTTTATGAAGTTTCTGAAAATGCCTATAAGGTATTGTTTTCCATTATTCGTTTTATAAAAAACTTTGTAAATGTTAATTTTATGATAAATTTATTTTGTTCTTTGATACAAAGTAAATTAGAGTATTGTTCTTCAGTGTGGTCTTTCTATGTTTGAAATGCTGGTTTGACTGATACTTTAGAAACTATTCAAAAGTGCTTTATTAAATATATTCTGTTTAAAAATCTTATGGTTTTTCATAGAAAAGACTATGAATTACTTTTATCTAATGGGTCATTCCATGTCAAAGGGACCAATATTGAAAAGTGTCCCCCACTCGACCATCAAAAACTCATAACATTGATTATTCATGCCTTGAGAGGTTACTGATGACTTATAAATCCATAGTTTACTTATTACTGTAAATACACATGTTGATGACTTATAAATCCATGGTTTACTTATTACTGTAAATACAAACACCTGAGCATTGTAGAAAAATCAAAGCAAATCTAACCAAATTATAGCCAGAATATTTTATTGCAATAAAATTAAAATATTTAGGCTATAATTAGCTAGTTTTGGTATTTATAGACGTTGGTTTATAAATTGAGTCCCTCCCTTACATTTTGTGTGCCCTAGGGTGCATTAATGAAATGCATATGTTATTATATTTATATATTATTGTACCTACTACTGTATTAATGTAAGCCATTTTATATATTTTGTATATGTTTATATTTTTTATGATTTAGATAAATACAACTTTAAAGAAACTGCTCTTAAAGGCTAATATTCCAGAAGTCTATTAAAACAAGCACTTAGTAAGCAGGCCAAAGGCAAACACAACATAAAAAATTTATTATGTAATGTTTTCGACCTTAACTGGTCCTCATCAGCATTTCATACATGCATAAGACACAGAACAACTAGCATATACAGTTAAAAAATGCTGTTCTAGAACTTAGAACGCAATTCCTAATTTAAAATATAAATACATTTTATGTCATTATAAAATGTATTTATATTTTAAATTACGAATTGCATTCTAAGTTCTAGAACAGCATTTTTTACTGTATATGTTAGTTGTTCTGTGATCTTATGCATGTATGTAATGCTGATGACGTTGGTTTATATTTTATATTTTTTCTTTGAGAATTGTGTGCTGTTTCTTGTTGCTGTGTGATTAAGCTTTCTTTAGAGATCTTAAAAAGCAGTAAAAGAAAATCAAATAAACTGACATTAGACCAAAAGAAGCAAATTAGTAGTGGGATGTAGTGAGATGGATTTATGTTGCATGACAAGAAGTTTCACAATTAACTATTCAGAAACTTAATCTTTGCTCACAGTGCTGTATGAACTTTTATTTTATAATTTTAAATAAAATATAACAATCATCATGATCATATGAATTTTTGCTATATAAGATAGTTTCAGAAATAGTAAAATGAAAGTATTAAGATATACAGGTATCACTCCTATAACACGTTCTCCTACAATATGGTTTCACTCCAATACGATTTGAAAATTGCAAAACCCTGATATAACACAGTACTTCTACAACACAGTTTTTATTTAATACATTTAGGAAGTTATGTTTACTCTCCTACAACACAAAACATTTTCATTAATTTTTATAAATCCATACAGGGTCACAATACACACACAAAATGCAATCATTGGGAAATACTTTGCTAAAAACCTAATACACACACAAAATGCAATCACTGGTTAATAATTTGCTAAAATTAGTCATAAATGCAATTTTTTCTAGTTGGTCGTGAGAGGACAATACACAGTCTATTTTTGATTTTGATTTGAAATTGAATTAATTTTGTGATTATGTTAATTGTCACCATTTGAGTATTTTGTATTCCAAACTTACAGTTCTTGGATAAAAAGTAAGTTTTTATTCTTCAATAGAGGAATGTGAAAGAGAAGAAAAAAATTTTATTCATAAATTTTTTTGGGGGTATATGCTAAGGAACAATTGTTTTATAGCGGTTGTAGTGAGTTAGATTATAGATTTATAAAGAGAGCAGAAGATACACAAACTTTAAATGTGGAAAAAAGTTCAGAGGCAGAAGATACACAAACTTTAAATGTGGAAAAAAGTTCAGAAAGTGAATTGATATTGTTGAAGAAAAACGTTCTCGTTTTAACGAAACAGTGGTAAGGAAGATATTATATATACACAAACTTTAAATGCATAAAAAAGTTCAGAAAGTGAAGTTGATATAAACTTTAAATGCATAAAAATGTTCAGAAAGTGAAGTTGATATTGTTAATGAAAAAAATGTTTTCATTTTTAATGAACAGCAGTAAAGAATATGTAATTATTAAATATTCTCATTTTTAATGAACAGCGGTAAAGAAGATATAATTATTAAATGAATGTTATATAGGCTGTATATTTTTCCTTTTGTTTGATGTATATTATTTTTTAGGATCTTAAGTACATATTTTTTTTCCTTTCTTTTATGTTTCATGTTATTAATTTCCTTTTGGTGATGTATATTATTTTTTAGGGTTTTACATATATATTTTTTCTTTTTTTATGTTTCATGTTATTAATATTCTTAATAAAAATTAAGTTCTGTATGTGGAATTAAAGAAAGTTATTTATTTTTCATTGGGTTTGGAACATCTCTCTCCTTTATACAGGGTACGCCAGCTAAATCCGGAAAAATTTCAAATTGAATTTCCCGCCATATTTGACATCAGTGCTACGATGCTGCTGACGTTTTAGTAAGCCAGACAGACGATGCGTTTGAGGATAAGTACAAAATAGCTGATCAGTTAAGATCGAGTGCAGAATATAATCGGAAAGCAGCGATAATCGAAGGCCTTCGCGCTGGACGTTCACCTTCTGAAATAATTCGGTTCTTTAACTATCCAAGATCGAGAGTTTATGATGTTGCTGCTAGATATGCGGCTTCAGAGAAGTCTGAAGAAGGTTCTGCCAACCCGGCAAGAAAGAGCCATTCCAGGGGAAGATCGTCAAGGACACCGGAAGTTGTCCAAAGAGCTCAAGAGCTCATCTCAGAGGACCCAGGGCAATCTCTCAGGCAGTTGGCAAAAACATTGGGTGTGAGTGAGACCACAATGCGTCGAATTGCGGAAGAGGACCTACGGTACAAGTCCTACGTCATAAAAGTACGACAGATGCTGTCTGATGCCGCTAAAACAAAGAGCGCAACTTGCTTCTGTGTTCAATGAAGAATGAAGCTGCAGGACGCATCAGATTTTTTTCTGATGAGAAAATTTTTACTGTTGATGCCAAAGTAAACCGGAGAAATGACCGTTGGCTTGCCTATGACCTTGAAGATGTCCCCGTAATAGCTAGGACGAAGTTTCCGGCCAGTGTTCACGTCCTAGCTGTTGTTTCCGGTGAAGGTGACGTCATGCCGCCGCACGTCTTTGGAAAGGGAGAAACCGTAACAAAAAAGATTTACTTGCATGTTCTTACAACAATAGTGAAACCTTGGATGGAAACTGTGACTTCTGGAAGACCCTACATTTTCCAGCAGGACGGCGCGCCTGCGCACATCAGTCATTTAGTGCAAAACTGGTTGTCAGACAACATGGATACGTTTTGGTCTAAAGAATTCTGCCTCCTAACAGTCCAGATTTGAATCCTTTGGACTACTACGTATGGAGCGTTGTTGAAAGGGTCTCTAATAGGTCGAGACATCCTAATGTGGCATCTCTCCAGGCCGCTATTGAGGCAGCATTTTCGAACTTGGACAAGCAGGCATTGCGCAGGGCATGTCATCGTTTCCGGTCGAGGATCGAGTCAGTAATTGAGGCAGAAGGGAATTACATCGAGTAATTTTAATCTAAAGGGATCCAAAATTAATGTGCAAATGATAATTTTGATAATTTTATTCTTTTTGTTAAATAAAATTTTGTTTAATTAAATTGTTTATTTTGTCTGGATTTAGCTGGCACACCCTGTATATTGGCTCTGGGTCTCATATGATATGGTTTCACACAACATGCTGTTTTCCAGGAACCTATCTACCATGTTATAGGAGGGACACCTGTATGTCATTTATTAAGAAAGGAATCACACATTAAAAATATATTAAATGATTTATATCAAACATAATTTTTCATTTAAAAAATGAATGCATTATACTATTAATCTAGAAGAACCAGTAAAAGTACAGGAAAACTGATGCAAATATTAATTTTTTGGGGTAATTATTATTATATGAAATACATAATATAATGTGGAAAAAATTACACTTTTACATTATAACAATGAGAATGGATAGAAAATATAAAAAGATATACATATGCTTAAAAGCATGAATAAATGAGTGAGTAATGGAAATTCCCAGTCCTAACTACTGGGCGTATAATCTTAAAATTTGACACAGAGGTAGCAAAGAAAAAAGCCCCTTTATGATAGTCAAGCTTGTTAAAAACTTTTTATAAAGATTAAATAAGATAACTTTAGTTTCTTGACAAAAACTTGTTTAATTAAATATTTACAAGAATTACAAGACATACAGCTCTACTAGCAAGTATAAATAACTTTATACTTGCTAGTAGAGCTGTATGTCTTGTAATTGGTTTAAAGCAAGTAGTTTCCTATAATATTATTTACAAGAATTTAGTAGTAAAGATAATCACATTTTAAATTATAAGTTATAAAAACTGACTGGGAAAATTATTATTATTTTTGAATAACTTTTTTTGATTGGGAGAAGAAATGGAATTTTATACCTGTCAAACAAACACAAACAATACCTAAAAGAGAAACAGAGTAATGCATCCAATGACTAGGGATCATCATTCTGAAAAACTAACTCACCAAAACTTTTTATAGGTAGAGAAAACTTTACCTATCAGAAATGATAAGATAGAATTTTCTTTACCTATTGGATGCAAGAGAATATCTACCTTGACAAATGAAGATTGAGATTAGATTTGAACCTTCTCTCAATTTGATAGGATTGATAACATTAAAGAAATAAAAGAATAAAAAAGAAAGAATTTTTAACAGTTGACATAGAATTGACAGATTTTTTTTCTTAATAACATCTTTTTGTTTTGTGTTTGTCAGTAGTTTTGCCTTTCCACCAGTTTTATTCAGCAAAGAAAACAAAGAATGAAGAAACAAGAAATTCTCTCTCATAGTTAACCTACCTTATGGAATTCCCATTAAGATTAGATTTTTCATTATAGTTTAACTAATTTTAGTCTGTGTAACTTGTCTTCAATTTATGCTATACGTCAAATACTGATTTTTCAGATATTATTGATCTAGCACCTCCTTTAATCTACACAAAATTTATAAGATAAACTTGAAATTTTCACAATCACCTGATTAGTTAACTGGGCCACCACAGATAATTATGTTGTATGTAGCATGTACTTGTTTACATCTGTAGTTGTTGATAGTGATGTTTTCTGTGTTTCTTTTTGCAGGGTCATTACTGTTCTCGGTTTTTTGGGTTTTCTTTTGTTCTTTCGATATTCTTGTTTACAATTTCCAGCATATTTTTGGCTTTTAAACAAGGTGTAAAACTATAGCAGGTTTTCGTCATTCCAATGATGGTCACATGACATTTTTCTTCTCATTCAATATGGCAGCAGTATATGATTCATTTACCAATTCCGAGATAAATTTTTCGAAATATTTTCTAATCAGTTCCACTTTCGCCCATGGTTCTATTATAATTTTTGACCTGTTTGATGAGATCTATCGAATGGTATCACAATTGACAATTCCATGAAAAGCAGAATCCAGCCATTAATTATTACAAAAACAACATAAATAATGCAGTTTTCTTAGAGAAAGTCTCTAATGAAGAAGCCAGCAGCCAGCTTTGAAGCACTTTAATAACTTCATTTGTGCAGACTGCGTAGTGTCTTTATAATAAACAAAGTTCTGGTTTGAGAAATCAAAATAGCCAGCAACAAGTTTGTAAATCAAATCAAAAAGATTTTTTTTATAATAAAGTACTTTTGGGTATTAATCCATCATCAGTACACTATAGTCTGTAGTGTATTGATGATAAATGAATACTCAAAAGTACTTTACAATAAAAAATATTTTTGGTTTGATTTATAAGCTTGTTATGTGTTATTTACATAGCATATCATTTATCACCTGGGATTTCCAGGTCATATACCTCATATGTTTTTAAAAAGATCTGGATCCATCCCTTCAATCCCCATCCTTCAACATAGCCATATGATAAAACAGTCATTCACCCACATAAGAGAATCTTGATCCAATTCCAGGTTCTACACCTCCAGATTTTTCAGGAAGGGATCTGCTGAACGCCATTCTTCAATTTCTATCATGATCACAGTAGGGGCTGATCATTACATACTGCACACTAATTGTCTGCCTCTTAATAACTCCATTTGAAAATGGCATAAGGGCACACACAGATCTTAGTAATCACCCCATCATTAGAAAATGATTAGTGTTTATGGAATTAGCCAAGGATTAATCAATTAAATAATAAGAAAATACTAGCCTAATAATAATAATTAATGATAATTTAGAATAAACTATAATTAATGATTAAATAATTGAAGCTATCTTAGCTCAAACTAATTTAATCATTAGCTACAATTTATTTAAAAATTATTATTGCTAGAGTTATAATTTTTTTATTATTTATTTTAAAATTAATTATTAGACTAGCTGAAATATATATTTTTAAATACAGTAATTGAAATTATTACATCATTTATCATTTAAACAATAGTATTTGTACTGTTTGTTGTAATTAAGTTGCATAATTATTAAAGTTATTTAAATTAAAAATTTATTGATTAGGAAGAACGCATTAGTCAAGCAGTTGATATAATGATAAGCCATGTTGAAAATCTAAAGAGACTTTATAAAAAAGAACATTTGGAATTAGAAGAAATGCGCAATTTATGGAATGAACAGGGTTTCAATAATGATGACAGTAGTGGTGAAACTGGATCTGGAGATGAAAATAAACGATCCTTAAGATCCTTGATAATGTCTTCCACAAATAAACATGTAAGTAAAACAGAAAAATTTTTTATTTTTGATATTTTGTTGTATGTAATACTTTAATTTTTTATATTTCATTGTTTAAAAAGTAAATTGAATTGTATAATTTTATTTTTAATTTTAACTCAGCATTATATAACTGTTAAAATCAAACAACACTATAAACTTTAAGAATAAATAAAAATTATACAAGATCAAAAAAAATCATTTACATTGTTTTTTTTTGTTTTGAAATTATTATGATTTATATTTAATATAGTATAGGTATTCTCAATAATGTAAGATTTGTATAAATTCTTATGTAATTATTATGATGAAATTAAAAACATTATATATAAGATATATAATACATAATGTTTCTTCCTCTATATACAAAGCAGGGGATATGCAATAACTATAATACAATGCAATACAATACATGCCAACTAGTGGAATATTTTTTATTTATTTATTTTTTCAATAGGATCATTTAGCTTTAATTTTTGGATAATACAGTGCATTTGTATAACATATATTGTAATATGATGATGTGATTGTCATGATATCGTTACTATCAATAGTGTTTGTTCACTCTTATTACAATAGCATTTTAATTATTGTTTCAATATTTCCATATAAAAATACAGTACTGAACTACGTATTAAATTATAATGATTATTTTTAAAATATTTTGAATACCAAAATTTTTTATATATTATCAAATAATCTATCATATTATATAAGGCAAGGAGCAGCTATATAGATATTTACAATATATTTATTTAAACATGTAATAATGTCCAAAGTAATAAACAAACATTAAAATAATAATCAAGTTGTTTTGTTTATATCATCCTTTATACACTGAGTTATATTAAAATAAATATTGTATCAAATAGCTTATAGAAGTTGTATTTTTTATTCATTTTAACAAATTGTGCATTTAATAATGATTATATTGATAAATGCATTTTTTAAAGTTTGAATACAGAAGTATATTTTAATTAGAATATTTTTTTATTGCATAAATTAGTTACTGATTATTTAAATTATTAATTAAATATAATTAAAAATTCAATTTGATTAATATTTCTTAAAATCAATTAGCAAAGCTTTAAATAGAATACACTATCTCTTATTTATTCAATTTCAAAAATATATATATGCATAAATCTTTTTGTGCTGAATTCCATAAAGCATGAATAAAAATATTCATTAAACAATTTCTTTTGCAAAATATCACTTTATGGACTTATATTTTCATATGAATACTTATAATAGATTCATAAATTTTATGTCTTCTCAGAATTCCGTTACCACCTTGCTATTATCAATTATGAATCATCAAAGAACTAGCATTTATACAAGTTAACTTTTTAATTTGTAAAATACAATCTATAACAACTTTATAAAAGATTTTTGGCTACTTACTAAACCCTCTTCAGTAAAAACATTCTAAAAACAAATAAATGGAACATTGAACATTACAATTATTTATACAAACAGAGTTTAAAACATAGTGGCATGTGCATTACCATAATAACATTGGTAGATCTTTACTGTTTATTACTAGCTTGTATATAGTACTTGAAAAATCTTGAAAAAATGATATTGTTGTTAACAAATTGGACTTATGCATGATAAATCTGAATAGAAATAGTGTTATAATATTCAGTAAAGGATTTAGGTGTTGTTGGAATTGCCAATATTTATATTTGATTTATTAGTATATATTTTGAAATTTTTAACTAATTACATATTTAAAAATTATTTATAATAGAATAGTTTAACTATTACTATATATAAACTTCTTATACATAGTAATGGTCTACTGATGTTATTATGGTAATACAAATATCACTATGCTTAAATTCCATTTGTATGAAGAAATGTAATAATTGATTTTCCATTTTTCTACTTTTAGAATATCTTTTACTGAACAGTGCTTAATAAGAAGCTAAAAAGTATTTTTTAAACTGAGGTTATTTTTTGCACTGCTTTTATCCGTAAATTAAACAAAATGTCTTTTCTAAGCACTAATAGCAGTTGGCAGTAGATGTTTAAATAAAATCAGATCAAAACAAATCAATTGGAAGTACTTTCAGTTATTTTATTAACTATCATCAGCTCATAACGTATTTGAACATTGTCTACTGACTGCTATTAGTTCTTAAAAAAAATATTTTTTTAAAGTTGTTATAAATTGTATTTATAAATTAAAAAGTTAACCTGCCATAAGTGCTAATTCTTTGATGATTTATAAATTTTGTTTAGCTTTCTGTTTATTTTAATGCACTTATTTACATTTTTGAGAAAAATTAATTCATAAGTAGGAAATGTATTTAATATTAATTGTAATTTTTATGCAGTTGCAATTTAATCGTATATTCTCTTCATCATTAAAAACTATATTTCAGATAAAAAAAATTCTAAATTGCTACATTTTAGCTAAAGTTAAAATGATATAGAGCAGGGGTGAGCAACCTTTTTAATCAACGGGCCAATTTAAATTTTAAAATTTTTACAAAAATTGGGGATGAAAGATAGAATAAATAAAAATTAATATTTTATTAGACTTATATCTTTGGATCATGAAGTAACACAATTCTAGTTTGAACTATTTATGTTAAAAATTTTCAAAAAATTCTATAATTGAATTATATATATGTTAAAAATCTAATCCAATTTGCTCAACTAGCATTCTGTAAACTGCACACAAAGCCTTCATCATTTAAAGTTGTTCACATTCTGCTGCTTTACTAAAAGACAAAAAACAGTTCAGCACTAAAAAGAAAAACATTTTAATACATAAAAGAAAATGTTTTCATCCACTATGAACTGGTGAACATCAGTTCATATCTCAGAGGTCTAATAAATACAAGCACTTAATAAGCAGACCAGAAGCAAACAAATTAAAATAAGTTTAATATGTAACGTTTTCGACCTTAAGTGGTCCTCATCAGCATTACACAAATGCATATGTCAAAGAACAACTCTTAGTTGTTCTTTGACATATGCATTCTGGTCTGCTTATTAAGTGCTTGTATTTATTAGACCTCTGAGATATTAGCCTTTGAGAGCAGTTTTTCTTTGCAGTTTGTTCAGTTCATATCTTATAAAGTATTTCTATAAGAAATATTTTCACAGAGAACTGGATGTTTTTCCAGACTGATTGTTTATTTAAAGTTGCTAAGAACTATTAGATGGAAAACTAAAAATTTTTGATTATTTTCTACTTGATTAGATTAGAAAGACATGTTCATATATTTTGTATTAAAAATCATAGCAAGATTATTTGGTTAATAAGGATCATGTGAAGGGTGAAATGGTACAAAACTTATGGGGAAGTATTAATACTGATTTTAAAAATTAACTTAAATATAAAGATAATAGTGTAAAAATGTATAAAATAAAATCAAACTAAGATAAGTAAACTAAAACTTATAAAAATTGAGGAAAACCATGTAGTTAATGTAAATGTTGTTTGTGCATATGAACCACCATGAAAATAAACTGCAATTAAACAATGTGATAGAAAAAAGGCTTGTTATACTTTAAAAAATATTGAAAAAGTTAAAATAATAAAATAAGGACAAGAAAGTTGCATTTAGTGATGTTTGGTAAAGATAATGAGAAAAGGAAGCCACTATAGTTTGTACCCATATGAATTTAAGGCTATGTATAGATATCTAACCTTTGCATGATAATTCTATATGTAATCACATGACAGTAATAATAAAAAAGAAAATATGAACATTCTATAAGGATTAAATAACAAATTAAAAAATTTATATTTTAATCTTGTAGAATTGTTGATTTTTTTGTAAATTTCTGTAGATGAGAGTGCACAGTGTGGCGTAGTGAAAAGGGGCAAGGGGTATCATGCCCTGGGCGCCACTCGCAGAGGGGCACCAAATTCTTATTATGAATATATTCTATATGTTATATATGTTTTCCGGGGCACCAAAAAGGTATTGTACCCTGGGTGCCAGTTATGCTCGCTATGCCGTTGAGAGTGCACTACAGTTTACATGATTAA
This sequence comes from Olivierus martensii, assembly GCA_000484575.1. Taxonomy (NCBI): domain Eukaryota; kingdom Metazoa; phylum Arthropoda; class Arachnida; order Scorpiones; family Buthidae; genus Olivierus; species Olivierus martensii. Next base: position 57,855 of record AYEL01077482.1, read on the forward strand.
CTAAATTTTTTTCATTAACTGTAGTTTTATTGATATGCCATAAATCACATTTTCATTGTAGTTAATGCAAGGTTAAATAACTTTTGTTCAATAAAACTTTTTATTATTCAGTATACTCCTGATTAACCAGGATAGTCAGAAAATGAATTACTTAATAAACATCTTGACAAATTGTTAGTCAAGGTCTTCCAGATGATTTGCAAGGAGATACAGTCCCTTTTCATGATACTGTTTAATAATATTCAACACTGTTCTACTTGATACTCCAGCAATACTTGCAATATCATTAATACTTCTGCCTTATTGCCTATGATGAATGATTAATTTTCTAACATCCTTAGATGTAAAACGAGGCATCGTTTTCTTTAAATACTCTGCAGAAACTAAAAATGCAGATGACAATAACCAAAAACGCAGATGACAATTTATTACACGCAGACGATCGCTTATTAGTAAGTATTACTTGACTTATCGATTGATAATTCAAGTAATACTTATAATTATTCTGTACAAATTTATTACATTAATATTTATAATGTCAACCTCAGTATTAATACGACAAAGTATTAATAATTTTCTGTCTAAATTGTTTTTTTTATCTGATTTAATCCCATCACTGCTTAATTCTACCACCCCCATTTAAACAACTTATAACAATATGGAAGCTTCTATCGTTGCATCGTAGATAGCCAAACCTGTTCAGACTAATGCATGATGAATTTGTGAATTGAAAGGAAGACGAACTCCTTCCGGAAAAGTGAAAACCTTTTTGCAACCTATTGTACCAGTATTTTTAATTAATAAAATTTAAAATCAAAGCCAAGATACAATTTTGATATTTTGCATTAGACAGTAAAATTCTTAGTTATGTTCTGGTCATCAAATATTATAAGAAAATTATTCATGATGTATGTATTCTATACAATTTAAGAAAAGAACAAACTACTACCCTTGCATAACACAGTTTTGAACAATGCGGGTTTTAGTCTAATGCAGTTTTTATTATTACCTTGATTATTACGAATTACACATATCAACATTGGCAACATTGATCGGCAATCCCCAAGCACCGCAGGTGAAAATCGAGAGCCACATTTATGCAATAGTTTTTTGATTGGCTCTCACATACAAACGTTCTTTCCCTGTGGCATTTTATTATTTATGTTAATATTAGTATTTAATATTCTTTTATTATGAGTGAAAAGAGATAAAACAAAGAAGACACTGTTGGAATAACAAAAAAAAAAAAAAAAAAAAAAAAAAAAAAAAAAAAAAAAAAGAATAAAAAAAAAAAAAAAAAACACAAGTGGTTGACATTAGAGAAGAAACTTGAAATTATAAAATGCCACAATGCCACAAGAATTGCATTTCATTTCTTAAAATAGCTGTGAGAATTCAATGAATGAGTCCTAATGTTTTCTACAACTTTTATATCATTTAAAATGATTTTCTTTGTTATTTAGTTAATAAAAATAAATATATTTTTTTCATTTTTAAACATTTTTATTATCCTAAATCTTGGTAATAAACAAATTAAATTGAAATCCATTATAAATAGTCCTTGAACAATGAGGTTTTGCATAGCATGAATGCTCCTTGGAATCAATTAACTGCATTATACAAGGTATTCCTGTATTTATATAGTGAATAGTTATATTCTTTCCTATAATCAATATATATTTGATAAATGTCATTTGAGACTTTACTGTATACTAATATTATTCTTTGCACCGCTTAAAATCAAATTACTGCAGTCTATATAATAATTTGTTTATCCTCATTAGTGTCATGTACAATTTTGGAATGAAATAGCTCCAAGACTATACAATAGAATTTTATAAATCTTTCTGATTTGAATGTCTGAGCTGAACTTAGAGTTTGTGACTGTTAAATATATTTTTAAAATACCCAATCTAAACAAATATAAAAAAATTCAAATTAAACACATCAGTTTACCACTTGCTACTATATAAAAGTTGAAATATAAAAGCACTATTTGATGCAAGGAACAGTGTGATGTCACAAACATTGCTGATTAAAAAAAAAGATACATTAAAATGAAAGATGTTTGTAAAATTTATTAATTTTTGTGTTATGTTAATTACTATATATCCTTCTTAAATATTAAATAATGCATAATTATCATCTGAAAGATGAAAACTTAACTTAACCTACCAGAAAGCAAACTTCTCAGGCGGACCAATCACATCATCTTTCAAATAAGTAATTTGAATTTTAAAAGTTGAAATATAAAAGCACTATTTGCAAGGTGAAAATAGTTTTATTTGCATATAACCGTTTTCGGACGCATTCCGTCCCTCTTCAGTATGCCTAACTATAGTAAACACTAGTTACATAACATACTATTCCAAACGTTATCCCAAACTCCTATGAGTTTAGGATAACGTTTGGAATAGTATGTTATGTAACTAGTGTTTACTATAGTTAGCCATACTGAAGAGGGACGGAATACATCCGAAAACGTTATATGCAAATAAAACTATTTTCACCTTGCAAATAGTGCTTTTATATTTCAACTTTT
>AYEL01077483.1:0-35678 GCA_000484575.1 Olivierus martensii
AATAATATTGCACTCACGCCTTTCAAGAAACACAAGAATTGCTAAAATTGCTAGTTAACAGCTTACCAGTCTGACGGATTGTGTGACAGAAGCAAACACAAACAAGCACAGACGCGGCGCTTTCGTATTGCATGTTTGAACAAGTTGCCGACAAGTGAGTAACTCATCACAAAAAATCGCGCAGACGCGGCGCTTTCGTATTGCATGTTTGAACAAGTCGCCGACAAGTGAGTAACTCATCACAAAAAATCGCGCAGACACGGCGCGTTCGTATTGCATGTTTGAACAAGTCTCCAAATGAGTAACTCATCACAAAAAATTGTTTCGGTTTAGTATGTACTACCATTTATTATAATTAATTTTATAACAATATATTGATGGGAGAAAGTCGATAAAATAAATTCAATTTTAGAAATGCTTTGGCGGGCTACATAAATATGTTTAACGGGCCGCAAGCGGCCCGTGGGCCGCGTGTTGCTCATCCCTGATAAAGAGCATTTAAATAAAACCAAAAATTCAATTTAGAGATTATTTTAAAATACTTATAAATGTGAAATAAATATTCTAATTATGGTTTTTCATTCTGTTGATTATGGAAGCATAAAGTGAAAGCATTATATGAATCAGTAATTATAAAAGTGATCTAAATCATTTTAGATAGCTTGTGAAAACAAAAATGTTTACTATTAGTAAAATTTTATGATTACAAAAAAGGATTTATTTTGCAAGATACATTTGCTTTTTCTTTTTATGATTTTAAAAAATTTTTTACAAACCCAAAAGTCAAAATATTTTAAAGCAAAAAATATATGACTTAGATCACTTTCCATAATTACCAAATACATATTATTAATTCTTTTTTTAAATTCTAAATTCAAACTCGTTTAAAATTTTATAACATTAATTACTTTAAAATTGACCCATTATTTACTTTACATGCTAGCATATGAGGAAAACACTTTCTCAGGTATCTGGTAAGTAAGGTAAGCTTATAGCAAATATTTTTATTTTTCTGATTATCCTTATTTATTAAAATTTCATATAAGAACATTAAGCAAACTAAAAACACATTTAAATAAGGATATATTATTTATTTCAAAAACTATTTGGCTATTCACAACTAAAAAGTTTAAAATAAAAAGTATATTACTTTAACTGATGCAGATTACATGGATAATAGAAAATATTTTTGAAATACAGTAGAACCTCTATATTCGGAAGTAATTGGTTCCTGAGTGTGTTCTGAATATTGAATTTTCTGAATATTGGATCATTTTTTTCCATAGGAAATAATGTAAACTGGATTAATTCATTCTGGACCCAAAAAGTTACTTTTCACAAATCATTTTTTTTAAGTCAGAATACTGTTTAATTATACTTTTAAAATAACAGGTCAAGCAAGAAATCATATACAGTAATATAATAATATTAATAGTAATAATATATACAGGTAGGCCTCGATTAGCGCAAATAATTGGTTCCACTTATTTCTCGCGCTAATCGAAGTATTAACTCTATGGAAAATATGGTAATTGGTTCTTGCTTTGTGAGATTCCGGCCATTAGCTAACTTTACAATGAATAACTCTTAAACAGTTAGTGTTAAGTTTATTGTAAATATTTATTTTCATATTTTACATCATTGTTCATCATCTAAATTAATAACTTACCAGGAATTGCGTCTCATATCATCATCAAACCAACCGCCAAATCAAAACTAAAATAGCGAATCGAAAGCGGAAGTTGAGCGCCGCCTGGCCGCCAATTCTGGGTCGAGAATTGAGTGAATAGGCCGATTTGCAATTAAGCATTGCAACTTTATTGAATCAGTAAATTAGTTCCAGATAGCATTAATAAGCGAAGTTAATGAACCAATGAGAAATTTTTAACAAGTTTTCTATTTGTTTATTAGCAGAATACGACACCAAAAGATAACAAAAACAAATTTTTTTCACAAGTTTTATTTTAAATAAAGAAATCAGATAATAAACAAAAGAAAATAAATAATATCGGTAGTACAGCAATATAATAGGCAAATAAATTTGTAAAGATATCCTTATTTAAAAAAATTTAACAAAGAATGCTTTTATGTCGCTCAATCACATCCATTTTTTGCTGTAGCGTAATCACTTCTCTTTTTTTCGTTTCCTGTTTTATCATCAAAAGTGTTCTTCCTTTTATCCATTTCGATACTTTTTAAAAGAGAAAATTCTGTACTATACTGTATGTATACGATAGCAAAGCTAAATAATAGTACAGTAATGTTAAACAGTTAACGGCAAAAAGCCCATCTTTCTGATGTTTCACCCCTTCAAAATCGTGTGACCGTTCTTGGACTGCTCCTCGTTCGGTTTTACTAACCGAAAATTAACGGTAATTTGTTAATTGACATCATAAAAGGAGCTTTGTTACTAAGATTGATCTGTGTTTACAACTCGCGCTAATCGAATCTTTTCTCGCGCTAACCAAATAACGGTATCAATTTTTTAAGTCGCGCTAATCGAATTCGCGCTATTCGAAGTCGCGCTAATCGAGGCCTATCTGTACAAATAAAAATGAAAAATTTAATACACATTAGCACTTTTTATTGCATTTTTATTTTTTATAATGGAAAAAATAGTTGATGTCAACATGCTATATTCCTTGGCAAGGTCAGAAAGACTATGTCCATTTTCGTATTTTAAAATAAGTTCCTGTTTTAATTCAATGGTGGTTCTCATAGCCTTTCTTTTAGATTTTCTTTCTTCACTTTCTATGATCATATATTTCTGATAATACAGTATACGGTATTTTAATAAAAATAATGCAAAGCTACACAAAAAATAATGATTAAACCACCAGAGTCACAAAATGCAATGATGGATTCTCAACTGCCAACAAACGAGTGTTGCCAGAAAATTTATCTACACATTTGCAAAAACTACTACTTAGAAAGTAGCCCAAAGATCGCAAAGCGAAAAAAGTTGCCCAAGTTGGCAACTTGAGACTACTGATATTGTTCCGAATATAGCAATAAATGCGAATATTGATACAATTTTCCTTCGAAAATTTTTTCCGAATACTAGATTTTACGAATATAGGTGCATCCGAATATAGAGGTTCTACTATAAATAATACATCTTTATTGAGAATGCTTGCAGTTTATAATAAGATTTTTATCATCCCTTAAAGAAATTCTCATTAATCATTTTTGTATATAGCTTTTTCCAAATAGAGTGGAACATTAATTTTTGAAATGTAAAAAATTTTAAAGAAAGCAAAACCAAAATATTTATGAATTGTTTTTATTAAGTCATAGAAAATATTGAAAGTAAAAAATAATTTATCTTACAAGTTAGTTTTTAAAAGATTTTTGCTCATCCAGATTTTAGTGAATTTTTACATTAAATATTGGTATTGTGATTTTGAAAATTGAATTGAAATTTAAAAATAAAAATTATTGATATCCTTAATGATATTGAAATTAACATTTTTCATTATTAATATTATGCATATTTATTCAATTCATTTTAAAATAATGAAAGAAAAAATAAATCAAGAAAACTATGTATATAAAAAATCAATACAAATACTCTGTTTATATTATCTGTATCCAAATATTTTAAAATTGGAATAAAAATAATCATACAACTGTAAAAAAAAAAATATTCTTTCAATTCCTGTTTTCAAAATTCTAATTCTTTGTTTGCCAGAAAGAATGTTAAAATGGATTGGATTGGCTTACAAGTTGGATTTTGTGTACTCATTTTAAAAAATAAATTATTTTTGTCATCTTATAAAGCAATATTTGTATTTTAATTCAATGTGGTATAATAATTTCAGAATTCCATACGATCAATGCAGAATTTGGTTGATGAAAATAGTTCCTTTTGGAGTAGCAATAGTAAATACTTTGAATGTCAAGAATCCCAGAATATTTCTATATCCAATAAGTTACCTTCAACTTACAAATGGTCAGAGTTTAAATGTCCTGATAATAGGCTGATTAATTCATCTTTAAATAGCATTACAGTAGAGCATTTAAAACCAGACTCATTTTTTAGCAGCAGTGAGAACTGCAATTGTATCAGACAAAAGGAATTGAATTTAAAACTTTTGGAAAACAGAAGAATGAAAAGTGGAAATATTTTTACTGTGAAAATAAATCCATTCATTAAAAGGTAAACTATTCATTATTTTTAAATATAAGGTAATTTATAATTGTAATAGGGAAATCATCATCATTACCAGCATTTCTGTTTCATCCACTGGATCTTCTTTCTTTTGGTTCCATATATACATATCTTGTGCAATCTGTATCCACTGGAAACTAATTACTTTTCTTATGTCATTTCTCCATTATTTATATTGCCTACCAGGATGTCTTTTCTGTTGCCTTAGTTGCCACTCTGTAATCCTCTTTGTCTATCAATTAACAATGAATCTAGCAATGTGGCTTGCCCAAAACCACTTATTGCTTCTAATTGCTACCAGGTATTGGTCTTGTGGTTCTGATGGTGAATCCTAACATGTATCTTTCTATGTTTCACAGCCATATGTCATTACTAGTAGTACACACATATTGAAGAGTTTACTTTTGAGACATATTTGGTATCCTATTGTCCCTTGGAAGTTGGTATATCAGCTCCATACATATCATCCCAATTGTATTCTATATTGAATTTCTCTGATCTGTTCCTCTTGTGCAGTGATTATTTGTCCTAAGTACATGCATACTTTGTTATTGTAGTGATTATGTTCCAGATCATCACTATAAAGTGAATCACAGCCTTTTTTTATATGCCAATGCGTATAAAAAAAATGTGCAATGCTCGAGAAAACTTCATGTTAATGACATTTATACCGTATGCAACAAAAACATCATGCAAATGTCAATTTCACTTGCAAAATTTGAATCAAGAATCCTATAAACATATATTCACTATTATTCATTAAGTGCACTGTAGTGCTAGGCCTAAAAAACTCTGCCAAATGGTCATGTTTTAAAGGATTCACTTTTTACTTTGGAGAATCCAGATTTAATTCTGGGTATCACATTTTCAATTTTTCAGATGGCTCCAGGCCTGGCCTGGCTATATGTTAATTTATGTTTTATATATCTATTATAAGTATTATTTTGCACTTCTCATAGTTCATTTGATGTTTAAGTGAATAACATTATGTCTGAAATAGTGAAATAAACTTGAATAAATTTTAATAAAGTATACATTTCTGTGCACATCAATAAAATAAAAAAAATCTAGTTTATTAGATTAATAAAAATATTGTTAAGTATGATGGGAGGCCAAAAGATTCTTACCCTCATCATGATACAGATGTGCTAGGGATTTGAAATTTGGTCCTCTAAGAACAGAGAAAGACTCGAAAAAGACTTTGATCCTTTGTTCAGTGGGTCTTTATGTCGTTGACTGTCTCCTCCCCCCGTCGGTCCAAAGGCAGGCAGTCTGGGCTTCAAGGTGACTGTTCTTGGCCTGGGTTTCTCTCTCGGACCTTATCTAGACCTGATAACTCGGGTCATAAGTTCGTAATTGCCACCCGAATAAAGATTATTTTCGATGTGGTTTCCGGCGCAGTCCCCTTATCTTCGTATTTTATGATAACTATGATTGTTCTTGTTCTTAATCATCGTCTTTCGTACGTGATGTTTTTCACTAGTAATATTGATAAGTGATATTAATTACGATGTTTTCATCTTTCGTCGAATCACATGACCCTTACGATTTCTTTTGTCTGATCACGTGACTCTCACATATAGTTACAGAAACGTTTTTGGTCTATTTGACTCTCATCATATATATTACATACATATACTATGTAAGACTTAATAACTTTTAAGAATTAAACGGAAAATCAAATAGAATAACGTGAATTTTATAAATTTGATTTCAATTCAAAAAAATATATATATAGATTTTTTTTTTTTCATATTAGTAAGATAGTAGCTTATTGTTGTTTACAAACAGCAATAAGCTACTATATCACACATCACATGATTATGATTACAGATCTATAGCACACATACAACATGCTAAGGGTAAGAATTTTTTGGCTTTCATTCATAGATAAATTTATAAATAATTTAACAAGCACTTTAAATAGGAATTCTAAAATTTATTATTAGTAAAAATACAGTTAATAATAATATCAGGTGGTAACATTTTTGACTTTCTAATGCTCTTCTTAGATGCTTCTAATTATATGCATATCTTGTTCTTCATAAACATGTGATATAGACAATCCTAGTTAGGATGGCTTACAAATAAATATTTTGCTATGGCTCTACATTGGCATTTAAATAGTTATGATATGGTAGAATGCATTAAGACAAAAACATAAATAAGGCAAAAGAAATTATAGGGCATTATGATTTAAAACTTTTAAGATTTATTGATTTATTTATCATCATTTTATATACTAATGATAAAAAATAAATCAATAAATAAGTTGAATTACCAAAATTGTGTTAGAAAGCACTTAAAGTGCTAGTATAAGTTTTAAATGTCAGAACTATTGAAAATGGTTATGTTGTAACTGAAAGTACTCCAGTCAAGTAAACTTTGTTTTTATCCTACTGCTTTAAGTGCTTCCTAACACAATTTTGGTAATAGTTAAATTTGGATTTTAGCAGTTTTTTGAAATTTGTTAGTTAATTATCATTAGTACATTGACTAATGACACAGTTAAAAATTTTTTAATTTATTTCTAGTAAGTTCTTTCCACTAGAGATAAACATCAATTGATATATTGTTATAAATTAATATCAAATAATTTTTAACAAATCTACAAAACCATTATTTTATAATTTTATAAGAAAAATTATAAATTATTATTTAATTCATAAAAAATAATAAATTCAATTTGTAAACTGGAAATACAATTTATAATTTCAATAAAAAAAAATCGTTTAATTTTATTGATTCTTTCTTGAAATTAGCATTTAATACAATAAAATTCTGAAATCCTGCACTCTTGGATGTGCTAAATTCTTAACATTTAAAACACATATCATCAGTGAAAATGCCAACATAAAAATGTGTGATAAGGTAAATAAAAAAATCTGCAAAACAGATTTATCAATAGATACATTATACTTTATTATTCACTTTATTATTATGTACTATTTTATTAAATATAATTTATGATTCTTAAAGTGCATTTTACAAAAATAATGTATTTCATAACATGTGTCTTTATAAGCCTTATTTCATAAAGTGTGTCCTAACAGATATAAAATTATAAAATTTTCTATAAGAATGAATATTTTATAATGAAAATTCATAATTAAAAACAAATGATAAGAATTAGCAAAAATATAAACCTAAAATTTATGTAAATATAAATAATCATTCTACAATATATAAACTGTAAAATATTCTGTATTATTGCAAGAAGAAATAAAATGTGTCCAAAGAGGGATGAAAATATTGTTGAAGTGATGATAAAAACAATAGCTCTCACTCTTATTTTACTTAATATGGAATATTTAACAATTGATCAGATTTTAATGAATATTAAAATATATTAACCACTGTTCACTGAGATTTCTCCCTGATTCATTAATAATTATTATAATGGAAATGAAAATCATTTTTCTTCAATTATTTTTTGCCATATCATTTTTACCAACTTTTTAAAATAGTATTTTATTCTTATTTGGAAGCATTGTAACTGATTTTTGTCTCAGTTTTGTATATAAATTTTTTGCTTGATTTATTTGCAAATAATATGTTTACTTGCAACTTCATTATCTCATTGTTTTAATTCAACCAAAGATAAAAATTTCAAACTATTTCAGTTGTAATATACTAATTTAAAAAACAGCACTACACGCAGTATAGTTACAACTTTTCTTTTTCAGATAGGGTTAAGCAGTTGATGTAAATGAGCATTGATCTGTATTTCAGTTGTTTCATTATAAAGAACAAATACTGTATATCTTCAAAACTGTTTTATATTATTAAAATATGACTTAATAATTTTAATTAAATTGTATAATATGATCTAAAATAAAGCATGACAATGTATAAAATAAAAATTGCATCATCATTTAAATTACCTTATCTTGTGCATATATTTTTTCAAATTACTATTTAGATGCATTTATACAATAACATAAATGTTTCTCTGAATAGATTTTAGCATAAAATCATTTAAAATTAAAGCCAAAATTAAACAAAACAAAATCAAACAGGAACTTTTGTTGCATCTGAGAAATAGTCAAGAGAGTCTGCAATCAGGGTTCTTACACATCTGTGTCCTGAGCAAGGAAAATAATATTTTTAATTAAGAGTTAAAGTAAATAGTATTCATTATTTGCAAAATTTATCATATTACAAATTGTATGATTTTTGTGCAAATTAATCAGAAATATCAAAGAAAGCTTCATTTGAGTCATTATAAAATTCCACATAATAGGGTTACTGCTATTCTGATAAATAGTCAATATGTGTTTGTAATAATGTCTTTATTAATATCAATTGCATTTTAAAATTGTATTTTAATATAAAAATTATATTAATATAATCCAAATTAAAAATGATAGCTAAACAGTTGAGATTCTATTTTCTATTATTTTTACTACTAATCAAACACCAAGACAGTGGAACTGAGAAGCATAACGTAAGATGAAAATTACACAAGTTGGGATACATATAAATTCCCAAATCTAATTTCAGGTACATATGTATTAAGTTCTTAATTGGCTCTTTATTACCAAGAAAATAACAAATTATAAAAGTTTATAATATATAGTTGTAATTAAAGATTTTTCATCAAATGAAATATGTACAGTTTAATGAAATCTATACTTGTATTACATTTAAGAAGTTCGTACTGATCGACTTGTGTGATGTGTCTGCACATGAAACATGTCTGTACAGCTTGTGCAAATGTAGATCTACATGTCACAATTAATGTGTTGCGTGTCATGTTGATGCGGGAGTGGATAAAGGTACAGGATGAGAAGTTATGTAAATCCAAATTTACGTAAGTCAGGGTATTACTATATAAAAGAAATCTTAAAATGATCCAACATAAAACATTCTGTAAATTTGTTATGCTTAATGTATTAGTAGAATCTTACAAAATTGTGAAACTTCCAATATATACTAAAAAAAATTTTTTTAATCAGACATTTAATTCATAGGCTTTAATAAAAGATTGCAACAACTTGTGAGGTCCGGAGGACCCACCATATTGTTCCCAAATAAATGAATTAATTCCTTTGTAATTGTTACGAAAATTATGTTAATCAATTTTATTATTATTTCAATATTTGTATAATTCAATTTATAACATTTATTTGTAAAATTATTACTTTATTTAATTTTGTATAATTTTGTAACTTTGCATGATTTTTATCAGTTGAAAGCAAAGGAAACGACATTTAGCTTCCTTTTTGATTCATTCTAATCTAAACAGTCGGTTTGGCAACCGCCTGGACGAGGAAATGAAACAATAAATATGTTGGACAACCAACGAGGAACTCTCCTTGCTAACGGCTAAGATTTCGACATCAAAGTGATGTCACTGTGTGACTCAGGAGCTCTCCCTTGTCAACAGATAAAAGGCGAGGTGAGAGGCGGAGTCGATGATTAGTTATCAGGATTACCTAGCTGAAACTTAGCCAGAGAAGGGAAAGATCTCTGAAGGAGTTCCAAGTCCGACTCATCCGAGTGTCCTTATCCAGGTATGTAGCTCTTAAGAAGCGATTATACAAGTCAACCCGACTGCATAACTTATGAACCGTTTGACGTTCGCTATTCACAACCCATTTAGGATCGGTTGCTACTTACAAAACATTCACGAACCATTAGCGAGTTCGCAAAATTCCAAAATTGTTAGGAGTTTGTATACAACACAATCATTTCTTTGATTTCACCCCTTCATTTAAATATTGTAACCATTTATTGTTTAACATTTAGTTTGTAAATAAATATTTTTATATATATATTATATATACTGCATACTCTTGCTTCTTTTCCCGAACCCCGTGTGCACTTACTCATGCAACCTTAATTAATTGATTAATTAACCAATTAACACGCTCGCCATCACATTCTGACAATATTAGAATATATTTCATCCACCGCTCAGACATATAAACATGCTAATCGATTAAATACGCTAAATAAACACGCTCGTTAATAGACAGCCATCCTTGACGATTTTAGAACATATCTTCCGTCCACCGCTTGGACATTCGTGTTGAGACTCCACGGAAAAAGGTCTCTGGTGTCAGGAACTGACCATTGACCGTCGAACAACAGTGACGACAGCACCACGTTGCGGCAGCCTCACAAACTTCTGATTTTGAATTTTCTTGAAAAAATATCATCTTATATTAGAACTTCCAGAATTTAACATGGAAGTCACAAGGTGCATAGATCGTTCATTTTTCTGGGATGAACCACCAAGTCCAAGAAAGAAAGAGAGACTACAGTAAGGAAAACAACAAAAAATCTTGCAATGTAATATTTGCTACTTATCAAAGTAAAAATCTGTAAAATAACAAAGAGAATAATCAAAAGTATCAGATTTCTTGTTAATTTTTCCTAATTTTGAATTGAGAATTTTTTTATAAATGTGGGGATCGGCAATCTGGATGTAATTAAGAAATAATTAAGTCATGATTAAGACAAAACAAGAGAAACGGGAGATGTAGAAAAGAATTTAACAGATGGGGGAGCGACACACTGTGAAACTAAACATGGTGAAAGGCAGTGACGTACTGCATCATATTTTGACCATCTCATGGACTTTTGCCCCCAATAATAATAAATCGCAAGCTATGTTTACATACAGGTGTCAAGTCAAAAAGGGGAGAAACTGACACCTGGCACGTCAAAGTTGCTAAGCTGAAAACATCCTGTCTCTCCCTGGGAGAAAGAGGAGAGAAAAGATCGCATTATTGAGATCCGCCAAGCTTTGATATGACCTCTAGCGGATTTTTTTGGAACTATTCAAACGGTGAATCTTTTCAAACATGAATAAGCTTCGAGGTTAATGTATACTGTATATGCGAGATTTCTGGTAAACATACAGAAATTTTGGATATATATACGAAATGTGAGCTTTAGGGGATTTTTTTGGAACTATTCAAACGGTGAATCTTTTCAACATATGAACAAGCTTCAAGGTTAATATATATGCAAGAATTCTGGTAAACATACAGAAATTTTGGAAATATATACGAGATGTGAGCTTATGTCTATCTCTTGCCCAAGATTTACGATAATTTTCAGAATTCTTTTCTTTAAGAATAAAAGGCAAAAATTTTTCTTCAACCGAAAAGTAGTCTATCAGTTTGTATTCTTAGTTTTTTCCTTCGTTTCTAATCAGTGAGAAATGAGTATAGTCTTTGTCTATTCAAGTAAAGAGGTAGTGAACATATTTAAGCTATATTTAGGAGTAATAAATAGTATGAAAAGTTAAAGTACTTTAACTTTTAGCACTAACCATTTCAAACAATTAACAGCTAATTGTGGAGTGTATTTTTCGCAATTGGAATGACTTGCAGTGTTTTTAAATAAACATAATTTAGAAAAACTTTACAAAATTTACATCACAGTATTTTAAATTTTCAATTTTTCAAATTTATCAATGTAATATAAATACATTTATCACATTATTATAATAAGTAATCTTGTAATACAATAATGTAAACGTAATATAGGTTTTCAATAAAACTCAAATTATATTTATTATACAAGTATATAGCGAGCGTCTTAAACATATAAAAAAACATTACCAGAAAAATGTTGAATTGCTGATGATAGATTAACTAAAATTCTTGGAAAAATCAATCAAGTTTTATCATTTTAATTAAAATTAATAATTTGAATAATGAAAATAACGATAGCAGTAATATATCCGTAGCTGAAGGATTAGATTCAGCTGAAATCAGCATTGAAGGAATTGATTTATTATTCGATTCCGAATAATATTCAAGTAATGAAAAATTAACATAGAAAAACCAAAAAATAATAAAATATTTATTATTCAGTACATGAGTATGCTTTAATTAATGGTAAGTATGAGAATGGTTTTAAAAATACACAAAAATATGGGAATTTTCAAAATTTTGTACGAGATTATTGAACGCTACATATAAACAATCCTGCTGACAAGCTTTTTCTGTTGTGTTGTTCACCGTTTCCACAGCCATTGCACCTGCACATAACGCCCTCTATAGTTCGTGGCGGATCTCAATTATCACCCTATTTAAGAGTGGACACTGCCCTTAATCCGAGCCAATTCCACAACAGCCGACTTATTCTCAATGTCCTAGTTCGTGAGTCCTATGACCTGCAGACTTCTCACCGAGTTCTACAGTCGACCAAACCTGCTGATCGGAAGATATTTTCGTTCTCCAATAACGAGGACCTAGTTTCCCTGTCCTTCGATGCTCTTGACTCATTGTCTTTTCTCTGTTCATCATTCAAATAATTCTCAACGAAACCAACTCACCATCTGACTGGTTTATCAGTTCCCACACTCAGTCGGAAGTGAACTTGGAAGTGAAACAACTTACCCAGCCGAAACCAACATTCTTCTCTTCCAAATCGTCGATCGTCTCACGAAGAATTTTTGTGTGTATTTGGGACTAAAGATTATAAAATTTAAGAACTAAAGACTTATTTTAAAGAAAATTTTGGTGCTCTAGTTGTTGGAGAATTTCTGATTTGGGTGTATTTCCAACATAGGATTGTTAGAGAACAAAACAGGTATCTCTCTCCTTTAACGATAAATATCATGCTTATAGTGATGGAAATCTCTCTTTTTAATAAAAGGAAGTTGTTCTAGTAGAACGTAGTCTTGATCGATTTGCTTGATCCTCATTATCTATTCTTACACATGCGCTTTTATACCGCATTTTAAGCCAATGCCTGTCAATATCGTCCTCAGGTCTTACAAGCAGCCTGTGGGCCTCACATAAAAAATGTTGAATTCTAGAGAGTTCTAGATTTTTAAGAATACTATATATTGTATAAATAAATGCTAAGTTTTAGAAACATTAATAGTGATTAAACTAGATATGTGGCATTCGTGGTTTGACTACTCGAGAATCAAATCTTTTAATTGAACCATCACCATTTCCTATCAAGAACTGATCCAGCTCTTCTATTTTTTGCCCAAGATGTTATATTATTGTAAGAAATTAAATAATATAGTAATATATACAATACAGTACTATACTTTTATAATGTGTAGGCTCAATTTTACATTTTGATATACATATTATATAAGGATCACTGAATTTATATTTTCTAAATATTGAACTAAGATAATGCAGTAAGTTCATTTTCTTCCAAACTTTAAATCTTTGAGATCAATTCTTTTATCAGTATTCACTATTTTTGTAATATCAGATGGAAATGATATCTTGGCAAAATAAAAAATAATTACCTATCTCATGTCGTCATGATTTTCATATATGCATATATTTTCCTTCTAAACATGTAAATTAATTTCTTCATTAAGTTAAGAAAATGTTATATTGAATACTGATACATTTTTCATTATTGGAGATTTTGCAAGGAAAAAATTATTCTCTATAATATACCGGTAAATCTAAATAAATGAAAATATATCGGTATTTATATTATTTTAAATTCATAAATTATTTTTTAGTTATCTCAGTAAAATGTTATAATTCATTAAAATTAGAAATATGTATCATAATTTTCTAATTGCTTTACATATTTATAACAAATTAATTTTTATTTTTTGTGTTTCAATTCCCATGAACTGCTCATTGAAATAAACAGTTTTGTTGTCTGTTTCTATTTAAATAGGTTAAAGAAAATCATTTTTGTTTCAATCTTTTTCAGTTAATAATAAAAATAAAAAAAAAAATTAAAAAGAAAATGTTCCCTATTGAATAGTCATAAGTAAACTTATCAAGATGGCTTATGTTCCAAATAAAAATTTTCTTTGACCTGCTTATAGTGCTGAAACAGTACAATATGGGTTTTTATTTTGATAGGAAGCAGAGTAATATTGAACTCTATGATATTAATAATGATTTTGATAAATATAATGAATATAATTAAGTTTTTTTAATTAAAAAAAATTCTTTTCCACATAATTTTAGTAATAAAAGAAAAACTTTGTCAAGAAGCAAAAATGAAATTTCATGTATTTCAAGACCTAACAATAATTTCATCCAGTCTAATCATAACTATTTTTTAATGAATAAAAATGTTTGTCACACATATTATAATAGGTAAAAATATAAAAATTTAGTTTAACTTTATGAAATATCAATTAAATAATTCATATGAATTTAATTTTTAGTGACATAAGTGAAACTGATGAGAATATAGATATCAAAAGAAATACAAAATTGCAAACAAAATCAAATTATCAAAGTAAAATTGAATGGATATCACAGAAAAGTATAGCAGGAAGGTATGAATTTATTAAACTAAATTTAATATATTTTTGTTGTAAAATAATAATAATCTTATTTTCAGTGAGAAAATATCTCTTGACTCTCAAAGAAAAAAGTCTAAATTGTCTCAAATACGTATTAAACAACTTTTATGTATTGGCTTACTGATGGTTTCAATTGTGTCTGCAGTATTTCTCCTGTCTGCAAAGTTTTCAGCTGAAAGTTGTTTTTTCAATCATTCCATTGATATTTCATTACCAGAATTGTTGGAAAAAATTTTCAATAAACTTGTTTTAAGACATCAGGGAAAGCCTCCAATATAGACATGTGCAATAAATACATAAATTGATAAGATTATATATACTAGTATTTCTCACTGCTTCTAATGAAAATATTAGCACATAAGACAAAAACTGTGATGTAGAATTATATGTCAAACATATAAGATATTTAATGTGTAATGAATCTGTGATATATTGTTCAATAATATGTAAATTATATAACTTATACTAAAGACCAAGAAAATTAAATTTTAACATTAAAATATATTTAATTCAAATGTTTAAAATAAATCCATTACATTTTTACATAAATGCCAGAATATTTCAATGTATATTATTTAATGTAAAAGAAAAACTAGATTTTTATATTAAAAGAATCAATAAGAAAACTTGACTGATAGTTCTTTAATTAAAATATTTTAAAAATGCTGTATTATAGATCAGATATCAAGTACATCTGAGGATAATATGTAATGAAATTGTTATTGACAATGTGAACTGGTCAGGCTCACCAATAAGGATCAGACTTCTGGGGGTACCACTGGTCCTTCCAACGCCCAATCAACAGAAGAGGGCTGTTATGACCTTGCTCTTATTCAATAGGCATGGCACTATAAGGGCCTACGCCTCTTTCTGTGTATCACTTCCATCTAGTGAGATGTCTCGCCTATTAGATCGCTCTTTTTGTCCATCTCGCATTATTATCCGTAAGTTTTATTCTGAGAATCGTCTTACAAATTTGCTTAATCAAAAAGAAAATAACAATAGAAAGTTCTGAAACTGAGAGGGCATATAGCACTCACTTCATGAATCGTATCATAGATGGCGATTGTATAGGGTGTTGCTCTTTTGTAGGACTCAGCCATTCCTTTTTTTTATATTGACATAAAGGCACCATTTTTCATGCTACACTACTTTATTCTTTTTGACTAGAAAATAATCCTACGGTAATAGATTATTTTAAATTTGAAAGATTTAAAATAATCCTACACTGATGCACCAACTATACACTAAAAAGCTACACTAGTGCTGCCAGTATAGTCAAATCGAACTTTAATATAATATTATAAATATTATGAATGATGATTAAAGTTAAAGTATAAACTAAAAAACAGATAAACAATAAAGTATAAAGCATTTCCAACATCAACATGATGTGCATATCAAAGAAAAGGTGCACCACAAAACTTCTGAGATATAATAAAAAATTCATCTACGTTACAAATGATGTAGAATTCGTGTATAATGAAGAATAATTCAATGTTTATTTATTTATGTTTATTTTTTCACAAAACTTCTGAGAATAATATATCTTCTGAGGAAATGCAATCCTTTTCAATAACGATTGGTCTACCACTGTGAGCATCAGTGGTAGACCAATCCATTGTCCACCACTGATGCTCACATTCCCGGTGGGATTAGCTATTAGATAAAGGATGGAATTCAATAAAACAAGCCTAAATTCTTCCTGAAAAATCTTGGATGTGTGGGATCCAAGAATTGAACTTAGATTCTCCAGCTGATAAGTGAATGCTTAATAATATAGCCATCTTGCTGATCCTCATGGTGGGATCTACAGTCAAGTGAAAGATGAAGTTTAACATTGCATAAATAAATAAACTACAAGGCAGAGATAAAACTTTAATAAAAATATGGAAATGGATATATTATTATGCAACTATGCAATAACAATATAAAATATACAAATCTGCCAACTCTGAGAAAGCAATATCTGCATATGGTCGTTGATTACCATCTTGGAGAATCCAAGTCCTGCATCTCCAGTTTTCAAAAAAGGTCTGGGCTTATTCTGTTGAATTCCATCCTTCAAACTTCTGGTTGATCTCATCATGGATGTAGACCAGTCTGTATGTGCTCTAAAAGTGGCTGCAGCCAAATATATCCCATATGTAAATTCAGCAGCATAATTAAAACTAATCTAACATAATTGACTTGTTTAGTTAAGTTAGGTTAGTTTGAAAGTAGCCAAAGATATCCTTTGTGAGATTTCATTGCATAAGTTAAAACTAACTTAAGAAAGTGAGAGCATGAAACTTACTGTTTACCATTCTACATCAAATGGGAACATATCAGTAATGAACATTAGTTATTTTTAGGTAGAAAAAAAACCTAAAATAAGCAAACTTTTACCACTGCTGATGTTGTATGATAACATGGTAAATCAATTGATTACCATTTTGAAGGATCTAGTCCAGTGGTTCTCAATTTTTTCCCCCCCGGGCCGCATACATTTTTTTATTACATTAAGTGGGCCGCATATATTTGTTTGCTACATTAAGCGGGCTGCAACATGCTGTATCAGCAGTTGGCAACCGGTTGATGTCACGTGAAGTCTGATTTCTAAAAAATCATCTACAAAAAAACTCTTGACTCCTCAATTCATGAATGCCATAGATCAATGTTTTCCAAACTGACCTATGACCTGTAAAATTTTATGAGTGCATCAGGAAGGACCTTAGCAAATTAGGAAAATTCTAATTTTTCCAGATTAAAATTTTTTTTTAATATCAGAATTTTTTGGAAATTTCTAATTTTTCCAGATTTAAAAAAATTTTTAATATCAGAATTTTTATTTTGGTTGTGAGAAAAGAATTTTGCGCTTTCATTAAATTCATGACTGTTGTTCATGAATGTGTTCCGGGCCGCACATAAAAGCTTGCCAGGCCACAGGTTGAGGATGGCTGATCTAGTCTCACACTTCAGATTTTTCAGGACAATCCCAGGCCCTATCTGTTATACTCCTTTAATTTTTCAGTTGATCATCCTGGTGGGGACTATGAAGTGATCATTGCCAAGCATATTTCTTATAAGATTTGGGGAATAATTAAAATCTAATGTAATTTAATCAATGTTGATTAAATAAATTCAACATTTACTGTAAAAACCTAAAATATATTTTATAGTGTTGGACTTTTATTATACTGTAATTCTAAGGATTTACCAGTTTAATAAATAGTATCACTGAATCTCAAAGGATATATATTGCAGCAGCCATTATAAAGATCATCATAGACTGGCTTGTCCAAAGTTATGGGCAAGAGAATTCAATGGCCCAGGTTTAGAACCCTAAAAATTCTGGATATAATATCAGAATTGAATCTGGATTTTCCAGATGGAAAGCAAATTATTTATCAAGCAGTTGGCATTAAAAGGGTATTTGAAATAATTTGTACAAATTAATGAAAATATATTGCTTAAGCCTCACATTCCTTCATAAAGTAGACTAAAAACTTACTTCTTAATGCAGTGCTTGACTTATTTTTAAATATTAAATGCTTTTGTAGTATATATTATTTTTTAAAAAGTAAATGATATTATTACAAAAACATTTAATACTTAAAAATAAGTTAAATGTAATTCTGTATTAAATTGTTTATATATAATTGCAAATAAATTGTTTGCTAATTCAGAATTTAAATAATCAATTAAACATTCACTTCTAAGTTGAAGTAAAATGATAGCATCAGCCAAATAACTTTTTCTACATTTTAACAATCTATTTTTTCAATAAATTGCTTACTTTTTATAAATTATATTATTTGCACTAGGTATGTTTATTTATAGGTTAAAATTAATGGTGGAATTCAAATAATTTAGCAACCAGTTTGCTGCCCTAATGACCATTTTAAGTATAAAAACAATATACAAAAAGGTAGTTTATTATTTTATACAATTAATACTTAAATAAGAACAATAAAAGAAATATACACAAAACTAGATTATGCTATAAGAAAGAGTTTTAAAATATTAATGAAAAAATATTAAATAATACCTGACAAAAAACAAACTATTATTTAAGATATTTCCATATTGTTTCTTGATTGGTATCCTCACTTGCAGTTTTCTTTGCTTTTATCTGAGCATCATTGGTTGTGTGATTTATCTTTAATCATACTTTTCTCTATAGGAGTAGGATCCCTTTCCTTTAGAGGTAGGCCGATAACAACTGGTTTGCCAAACTCAACAAAAAATTAGGTATTTGTTCTGCAAAACTGGTTGAATCCCACTACTGGTTAAAATACATATTATTCAGTTTACTCAGTGCTGAATTGAAATTAGTTTGTGCAAACTATTTATTAATTGACAAATGACAAATTTTGAAGCAGTTTTTACAACTATTTATTAAAACATTTCTAGAGAATGAAATGTTTTAACTCCTTTTTCAAACAGTTTAAATGTTGAAAGACATATACCCACAAACACTGTTAAGCCTGTTTTGAATAGACATAACAAAGTTTGTGGTGTCATGTCTTTCAATTAAATGCTTGAAAAACTTAATAAATATAGTACTTGGCTTAGATTTGTTTTCTAAATGTAAACAACAGTGATCTTATTTCTTTTCATAAAAAGTTCCAGACACATAACTAAAATGTAATGTGTTTTTATTCATTTAAATTCAAAATTTTATTAAAATATTTTTCTTAAAATGTATTAATTTGCATTGATACATTACTTTTTACAAACTTGCAGAAGTGATATCTATAATGATCATTTCACTCAAAGAGTGCACTAATTTAGAATCACTCATGCCTAATGATTATTCTGAAAAATAATCTTCACAGTATGCATAATCTGTCAATCTTCTTATTTATCATTAACAAATACCAGAATTTAGTAACTGATATATATAATGTACTGCTTAGCATCCTAGATACATTTCAATAATAGGACATGTGAATTTCACATTGTGCAAACAACTTAATGTAAACAAACCTATATTGTGTTATACTGTATTGCTTAAATAGCAAAAATACTATATAGTACTGTACAGTAATAGTTTGTCAGGGAATTTGGGGTCTAAATTATAAAATATAGTATGCAATCTGTACTTACCATGAATAGAGCTGTAGTTTGCAAACATCAATGTACAATTAACTAATGTTGAGTTTGGATGAAGTTGAAGTAATACTTAACTCTGTGTATAGTATTGTAGTGCTAAAGTTTTATTTTTTTTTTAAATTGTTCAAATCTTTTATGTTTAAACTTTTTATATAATAATTCACACTGATAATTATGCAGTTCACTAAATGACTGTATAATATATCTATTACACATTAAATTGTTTTTCCTCATTTTTGTAATTTGTTTTTTTTTCTTTATATTACAGTAAGTGCACAACATTAATATGTATAATAAATATGTTGTATATATATAGGGTTGTTCGGAAAGTAATTTTGTTTTTTTCATGAAAATAAACAATTTTTTCAAAGTATATAAATATTTTATTTAAATTATATATTGACCATTTTGGTCCAATAGATGTTGCCATCTTTCCAGTAGTAGCATGATTCTATGCTCTTAGAATTTCTGATCTTTGCTTGCAAAAAACTGAACCAAGTACTTTTTGACATCCTCATTTAAACTAAGTGTTTTGCCATCTAAAGAATTCTGTAAAGACTGGAATAAGTAATAATTGGAAGATGCCAAATATGGCAAATATGTTGGGTGTGGTAGCACATCCCATCTAAGCTGTAACAGCTTTTGGTGAGTCATCAAATTTGTATGAAGTTTGGCATTGTCATGGTGAAACTTGTATGCCTTTTCTGTTAATCAATTCTGGCTTAATTCTGTTTGATGGAATCACTCAGTTTGTCCAATTGGTGGCAGTACACTTCCGAATTACTTCTGGAATTGTCTGGAAGAAGCTCAAAAAAAAAATATTCCCTTGAAATCCCACCAAACAAAGAGCATAATTTTTTGATGAATATTGGGTTTTGGAGTGCTTTGAGCCAGTTCATTTTTTCTGCTCCATGATTGCTTGCATTCAACTTTGTTGTAAACAATCTATTTTTCATCAACAATTATGATCCACTCGAAAGGGATCATTTTCTTCCTGTTTGAGCAGCAAATCACAGATGTCGATGCAATGGAGCAAATCTTTCGTTTGAGCAGCAAATCACAGATGTCGATGCAATGGAGCAAATCTTTCTTACGTTGAGCAGCAAATTACAGATGTCAATGCAATGGAGCAAATCTTTCTTTGAGCCATGTGGAGAACCCAAATATCAACGTTTCAACTGGTCGTGAATGATTGAATTCAAAAAATTCAATCTTGTAGCAATTTCTCATGTTTGTTATCAGCGGTTGCTTCAATCAATGTCTTTATTTTGTCTTCATCAGCTTCAACTGGCCTTGCAGAACATAATGCATCTTTAATATCGAAATTGTCAGAACAAAATTTTGCAAACCAGTTTTGGCACTGGTGTTCTGCTAACACATCTTCTCCCTACCCTTCTTTTTCTTGCTTGAACAGCATTCTTATCTTTTCAGTAATAAAAAAGCAAACATGCCAAAAATCTCCATTTTATTTTCCATTTTTGATAGGACACCAAAAAAAAAAACAACTGTGCAGAATCAATAAAAAATTTTTTATAAATATACCTTGAAATGTCAGCTGTCAAAATTTATAATGACAATATGGCTTAGAATGAAATTGGCGGGGTAAAAATACAACTCAAGCCACTGGTGGGAAAAAAACAAAATTACTTTCCGAACAACCCAACATATTTACTGTAATATAAATTTTGTATGTATAGTATCATTTACAGATTGCAGTGAATCTGTTTAAATATTTTGACAGTTTTATATATCAGCTTCAAGTCTAAATATATCTAATATAGCAGCTTACATCTGTTAAATTCTGTTAGTAGAAAAATATTTTTTATTCTGGGACCTTGGAAGTTTATGTGAATGGACATTGTTTCGAAAGATGCTAAGTACACATATCTGTATCGAATATATATGGGTATTATTATACCATAATCATTTTTGAGTATTTCAACATTTATATGTATTCTGTTACATATAACTATGTTTGCAATAAGACTATTCAAGTGTTTTTATTTTTAGCCAATTTCCTAAAATTAGACCAATACTTACAAGATCAATATGCTTTCTTTGTGTATCCTCATAATAACAACTTCTGAAGTAGTTAGATTTTTATGAAATTGGGCAAAAGATAAACTTGGTGCCACGACATATTTAAATCTATAATTTCTGTTACAGTATTTAAAAAATGGCAGACTTTCAAACTGCTGAAATAACTTGAATAGTTTTTTATGGAATTTAGGAGAAAGGTCATATCATTAAAGATGATCTTGGATTACATAATTTTTGGTTCAACCATTTAAAAATACCAGTTATTCAAACTTTTGAGATATTTTCTTTATATATCCTAAGATAATCATTTGATTTTTATAAGTTAGCAAGACGATCACAACATTGAATATGATCTTGACGAACATCAGTTAATCCAGGGGTCGGCAACCTTTTCAGACTTATGGGCCACATTCAACTTTTATTTTTAATAATCGGGCTACAAGCATTTAATTAAGAGAAAATGATAAGCAAAAAATATTTAAAATATTAGATATGAAACAAACATGAAAATGAAACTGAATGAAAAATTATTATGTAAAAACAAAATAATATAGAGTATGCATCACAATATATTTGTCTCCTTGCTTAATGTGACTTTTGTGGTTGTTTTTCCTAGCCAAATTATCTGTGTCCACCTTGGTGTCTCCACTTTATAACCTGAGGTGTGAGGTCACCGTTGTTATCTGCACTTCTGATGACTCAATCAAGTTGCATAGCAATATCACAAAGTATAAAATTATTTTTAATTTATTATTCATATTATAAAATGCATTATTCAAATAATTCAATATATAGGCCACGTGTTATGTAAGTATAGTCAACCTTTTATGAGCTGCCAAAAATGCACATATGGCCCACTGGTTACCAACCTGAGTTAACACTTTTGCTAGTTTTAAACATTTATAGGTAATGTAATGAATTATTTGATTTGAATAAAATTTAACAGGCTAGTCAGGCCATTATATTTGAATTTTAATATTAGTTAAACTAATAGATTCAATCTTCTGAAGTTACTCTTTTAATAATGTGAGAGAGAAAGTTTTCCTTATAATTTATTAAAATTTTTTATATCATTAGCACAAGATGGCATTAAGTGTTAAAGTAGAGGATAATATATGATTTATCTACATTGCTCCTACTATTTTTTTTAGAATGTAATATACTTTAATTATTATTATATACTAGTTGCTTAAGTAATATTTAAATTCAATTAATTTATATAAATAATATATCATTTCCCAAATGATTAAAAGTGATTCAATATACAATTTATGCCATTATTTATTCCAAAATAAAGAAATGTTTGGAAAATAGGCAATTAATTCTTTCCAGAACTGCTTGTTGAAAATTCATCAAAAAAGCATCCACTAGATTATACAAGCATAATGAATTCTTATATTGATTTTTGACTTGAGTATAGAAATGGAAATATAAATGAAGATTGGGTGTATGATATGCAAATAGAAAACTAAAAAGAAAATGAATAAGAACTAGTGAATGAGATATGCATTTGAATAATCTGGGTACAAAGTCTAGGATAGAATAGTTAATGAACAAGTGGTGTAAGTGAGCTGATGAATGACAGAATGAAAATTCATAGATCATAGTAAAAGTGTGTGAATGACTGAATGTAGATGATGACAACCTGGGACTACAGAGGATGTATCTAAATCTTACAAAAATCAATTAATTCTAATAAAATTATCTTATTAGTAGGAAAAATAAATAACATGATCTTATAGCCTTACTTTTCTTTGGGAAGATATGCATTCATCAGACACATATCCATGTGTAATGGGTGAATTAACAATATCAATACATTAGGTCCTCAACATATAATTAATTTGTCCAAAAAAATTCTGTGTATGTTGAAAATGCTTAAATTCAATGTACATGATTTTGGCACATTTAGCAAATGGAATTTATGACCCTGCATTAACCATAGATAAGAAAATTTAAGGCCATAAGCAATATTTTTGCAAAAATTTTAATTTTTTAATAAATTTTTCATCACTATTTTATGGAAATTAATAAAAATTAGACATGCACATTTGGATCTCTGAAATTGCATAAGTCAAACCTAAGTTGGGGATCTATTGTAATTTAATTTTTGACAGCAAAGTCAAAGTTTGACATAATCATCACATTTTGTCATCAAATATAATATGGATTATTATATTAAAAAATCGCTGTAAATTGCCTAAATTATACAGTATTAGTGAGTGACTAAAAATTTTAAGAGCAGATCTGCTGGACTTGTTGATATCAATATATTATTTAAATGAGTGTATTGTTTAAATTGTTTATTTTCTATTTAAATTGAATTCTTTCAATATGTATTCACGGTTACACTAATATGTATACATACAATGTATATAAAATATTTGTAAAATAAAATTATTTGGAATTCTTTCAATATGTATTCACAGTTACACTAATATGTATACATACAATGTATATAAAATATTTGTAAAATAAAATTATTTGTCTCAGCATTAAATTATTCTTGCCAATGTATTTGAAATTTAATAACATTTATATACATTATAATATGAAAATTTATTTTTACTGTATTAATTTAGTTTACTTTCTCCTGTATGGTATGAACTTTTTATTAATTTGGTTTACTTTCTCCTCAATTAATTGAAATTAATAAGTGTTAAATATAATTATTATATGAAATACAGTCATCAGTGTTTTTACTTTTATGAAAATTTAATTACTGATTTTTTTATATAACTGAGAAATAATGTTTTTATAAATATAACTTAAAAATTAAAAATCATTAACAAAGAATATTTAAAAATTTTTTATTAAAACACATTTATCATATACTTTTTAATAAGACTTTATCACATACAATTTTATCATTTTTCACTGTATTAATAATTTATTCAGTTACTAAGAAATTTTGTTTGGTGCCTACAATATTGGCAGATTTATTTTTGTATTAGCAGAAAAATTTAGCTTGGCCTTTCAAAGCAGAAGTGGAATGTTAAGTCATACACAGTCAATAATAATATACATGATTTTTAAAAATTTAATTACATTTTAGTTTACAAAAATTGAAATAAATCTAATGTAAATTGAGAGTATAAAAAAATTACCTAATGTTCAATTATCACATTGGCAATAAAGGAATCTCTCATCTATTATAACAATAGTATACAAACTTCTAACAATGCATTTCAGTAGATTCATTCTGAATTGCTGAACTTGATTAAAATATACACAATATATCTTTTGTTGTTACTTGTACTATATTATTTTACAATTTATTTTTGACTAAAATATTTCATTAACACTCTTCTAAAAATTTGTGGTACTTAAACTGCGACGAGTTGTATTTTGTCCCACTAATCTGGTTGATCTACTGTTACTTGGTTTTTGGTTGGGAAAATTATTCAGATACATGAATGCTTCTTGTAATTTCCTGTAGAAAATAAATTATAAAAATTAATTCACCTCGAAAGATATATTCTGAATTTAACTTATTACATAAAAAATAGATTTGTAAAAAACTGCAGATATCACAATAAAATTGAAAAAATTCATCAGATATATTTGGCATTTTATATGGTTTAGAATGCTGAAATTATAACATAAATAACTAAAATATATCTAAATTCACTTTAAATGTACAAATAATACACAGTTATAAGCTCTCCGTTAAAGTGAAAAATAATTATTTATTGCAAAGTACTTTTGGTTTTATCTTGTTTTGATATAAAGATGTAATATTTGCACTGATGATGGTTTATTAAAACCGAAAGTACTCTGGCAATTAATAATTGTTTTTCACTTTAACTGGAGAGCTTATAACTGTGTAATATTATAACATAAATATTATATTCAAGAGAATAACTTTTTATTAAATTCAAATAATACTGATATTAATAATATCAAAAATTTTAATGATATTCTAGATCTATTGTAACTGAAAATTTACCAGAAATATTAGTAAGCAGATCCCAAACTTATATAAATTCAATATTGTGTAAAAATTTTGATACATAAAATGCCTTTAAAAATATTATGTAATATAACAAATAGTGCAAGTATTGTAATTTTACACTATATATTTCAACAATGATGATGAGACAGTTGTAACAAGAGTTAACAATAATATCAATAGTTAACCTTTGACAGCAAAGTTATAACATAATATGATGTAAATTATAAATGTTGCATTGAATTAGGATACTTATATTTTCTGCCTTATAGGTATATCTATAGTATATAATACATAAATTATATGATAAAATTAAAGTAGATTTGATATATGTAATATTGGCATTTATGTAATTCTACCTGATTTACATATTCATAGGATATAGAATATAGTTAAATTTTCTGACAGCAAATCAAATCAAAATAAATTTGCTTAATCACGAAAGTTATTACATAAATGGGAATAGGATAAGTCAAATAATTTTCATGATTTACATCTTTCATAAGTCAGATAAATTATTTGACTGTTTTCCTATTCCCAATATATTAATATTTCCTTCCTAATATTCTAAAATGGATGAACATGATTTATTATACAAATATACAGAAAAGAAATTACCTTCATATCCCTTTCATTTTGATTCAAATGTATTGAAATTCCCATCAGACACACTAAGCAGTCTGTTAGAGCTTCCATTGTTACACTTAATTCAGACTACATATGTCTGCAAATTCAGATACGGTAGAAGCTGCTTATTGAATCGCAGATATTGTTATCAAGCGTTTATTGTTATCAAAAATCTACAGTCCCAAATCATCTGTATTAAAATGCATTATGAAAACTCCGCTTATAGTAATCAGAAATTCGGTTACTGTCATCAGAATCGGTACACCGCTATAAAATACCGCATTTAAAACTAAAAAAATATTGCAGATAATACTAAAATATTTGTTACATCTATTAAAATAAACATTATTATTTGTTAATTGATCATTTATTGCTTCGTTTTCACCAAAATTTAGTCAAAAAATGAGAAAATCCGAAGATAAACACTTGTCCACCATTTTAAATAATGCAGATTCGACTTAAATGGAAAGATATGATTTGTGTACATTTTTTAATTAATAATTATTAGAACGATGTAAGTTTTTGATTTAATAAAATTCATACAGATAAATATGACTACTTTTCAAAACTTCGCTGTGCCTTTAGGTGGTTTCACTGCATGTCTTGCTCTTACGAATGGCATGGCCTTACTGTTGCCAGATCTGGTGATTTTTAATGTATTTTTTTTTTTTTATGACAAAATATATAGTTTAAAATTGCTGATATAGAGATTTAGTGACTTTATAATTCCCTTTATTGAAAAAATTAAAAATTATTTTTGATATTTTCTTATTGCTCTAGATCTTTTCTTACTATCTTTTCTTCATGATTTTCCGTAAATTGGAATTTGCAACAGCTTAAGTGTAAATCATGCCACTTCACTTTTTCTCTTAGTTGATTACATATATACAGTATAAAGTTCAATAAGTGTTCATCCATCAGTTATATAGCTTTATATGATTATTATTAGTGTTATCTTTTAATCTAATTTTCATTTTTTCTTTTATTTTTGTATATCTCAATATAATTTTCATTTTTTTAATTTTTTTATATCTCTGCATCTATCATTTTCTTGTATCCATAGTTTTTTCGGGAGTCCCGACAAAAATGATGAATCAAGATTACATTGTATATAACAGCAAAGTACAGTAAATCAAAAATTATACTCTTTTTGACATGCACTGCTTAATGTTATCAATCGGTTATTGTTATCAAATAGATCTGGTTATTGTTATCAAAATAGATTGGTCCCAAAGTGATTCTAATAAGTGGCTTCAATTGTATTATGCAAATATCTGAATCTGTATAATATTCAGACTGAATTTTATACAAATTACCACATAAATCTATTCATTTATGTATCTGGTGGAATTATTGAAACAGTTATTTGAACACTCATGTGTAATTATTGAAACATTAACTTAATGAGTTAAAAGAGCATAGATACTCATGTATTGCATTAACATCAGTGGGTTAAACTAGGCTTAAGTTAAATACCAAAGTACTCATGACATATAAATATAAAACTTTAATTTTTAAGAGCTATTGATTGCAGTTCCTATAATGCCATAATAATCATATAGATCAGTGGTCTCCAAACTTTTCAATTGCATATTCCTTTACAATAAAAAAATAGCATGCACCTTTACAACATATCTGATGATAAGCAAAAAATGCACATCCTAAAAATTTCTTAGGCATATCTAAAGATGCATACAACATAATTTGGTGGAGATCATTGATTCTATTTGTAATGATTATGTCCAAATAATATCTATATATTTTATTTATTTTTTATCTTATGAAAAAAACATAAAATATCAATTAAAAAAATTAGCATTTATATATATATATATATACCTATAATGGGTGTTGTGACTTGCGCAATGACTAATTTCCAACGAAAATTTCTGCGGAGCCCGAGGTTAAGAGTAAGTAACCGTCGGCCGGTTTTTTTTAACAGATGACGCCACTTTCCATTTAGGGAGAATACTAAGTGACGGGGCGTAACAAGCCCTTCCACAGGCTACCCACTCCTGCGGAGGGGTCAGCCGGATTGTGAAGGACGGGGGATCGACGGGCCGGGTCCGGACCTCATGATAAATATTTTCAAGGGGTGGGACCCGAGACTCGAACCCTGGTCCTCCAGAGTGGAAAGCCGAAGCGTTTCCACGCGGCCAATCCTCGTCGGCCGGTTGACCGGGTGGTAAAGCTTTGGCTTACCACCCTGGAGGATCCAGGTTTAAATCTGGGTCCCACACCTCCAGTTTTTTTAGGAGGGGTCCGGGCCCGGCCATTGAACACCATTTTTCAACCATCCGGTTGACTCCATCATGGGTGTCATGTAATGGGTTCTATAAGTGGCCGCCGCCAGATATAGAATATCCCATGAAGATATGGCGGCTTATTCTAACTAACCTAACCTAATCGAAGCGTTTCCACGCGGCTAATCCGGCCGACCAAGGCGGCCATTTATAGAGCCCATCACAGGCTGACCAACACCCTTGATGGGATTAACGGGACAGGCCCGGACCCCTTCTGAAAAATTTGAGGTTTGGGACTGGATCCTCCAAGGTGGTAAGCCACAGCTTTACCACGCGTTCATCCGGCCAACAAAAGTGAAGTTTAATTAATTGGAGTACTTTCGGTTATAACATAACCATTTTCAGCGGTTCTGACATTTGTTGTCAAAACCGCTGAAAATGGTTATGTTGTATCCATGATTGTAACAAAAGATCGTTGGTTGTAACCAAAAGTACTCCGGTTAATTATACTTTGCTTTTTATTCTACTATTTTAACTGCTTTTTAACACAATTTTGTAATACCAATTTGATTAACAAAGTATTCACCCTTAATTATTAGTTGTATGAATAATATATTGCAATATGTACTGTCAGTGGCTATCAGAGGGGAGGGCAAGAGGGGCAGCTGTCTCAGACCTCGCGATTTTAGGGGTCTCAATTTATAACTCAGAAAAATTATAAAATATTTTTTCTAACATATTGTTATTATATTTGTATATTTTTATACTGTTCGAGCTCAGGGCCGTACTAACTAGGGCGTGGCGAAAGCGGCATTCGCCACGGGCACAGCTTGATTAGGGGCGCAAATTTTTTAATTGATTTCCATTATTTGCGAGCAAATGGCTTTTTTCGATAAACGTTCGCAGACATAGTGTTATGTTTTTTCTTTCATTTTATTTCTTAGAAAAGGTAATTCATGGGTAAGAACGGCCAAGTTGTGCTCCAAACAAAAGCACCAGGTCAAGAAGGGGCGCTATTTTATTGATAAAGTAAAAGTTTACAATGACTTATTGGGTTTTGTGCCTCTTCAGTGAAAATTCATGGAAAGGCCTAAAGAAAAGTAATAAAAGGGATTTGTAATTGCTCATTCAAACAAATATCTTACAGCAAATTCTAAATCAACTCATTTTGATGGAGATGATTCAGTTTCAGCATTGTTATCTTTAAATGAAAAAAAAATGGGGACGCAAGTTTGACCCTTTCCACATGCGCTGCGTACCCTACTTACGGCTCTGTTCGAGCTTCAGTATTTGTCAAAATTTGAAATTCTCTAACAATGTTTTCGCTTTTCTTGTACACTTACAACTGTATATTTGTCAATTTTGTCTTTTTTTTTTTTTTTAAGTATCTCAAAAATATTAATTGCCCTGGGCCTCGCATTTTCTTTGAAAGTTCCTTGTGTACTTTTAATTTATTTCCTTGCTTTAACGCCTAGCGCCATCTTCAGAGAATAAAATAAAGATGTTTTCAAGTTATTGATCTAATTAATTCAATTATTAATTATTCACATCTTTGGTAAAATCAAATGGGATCACGTAAAACCTGTCCAAAGGAAGTCTGTATTCATTAACGCACAATTTTTCTAAATTCGTATACCTATATATTGAATAGAAGACAGCCAGTCATTCAATTTTATACACAATACAATTCTGAAAATAGTTGTAAAATTTAGCAATGCTGTTTTTTAAAAATTGTACTTACATATTATACAACAAAGAAATATATTTTAAGATACCAAATAATATATTTTAAATACTAATAATAATCGTAAATATTTATTCGTTTCAAAAAACAAAATATAATAATTTCAATTTATTGATAAATAAAATTGAAAATATTATTATTTATCATATGGCAGCACGATTTTGTTATGACGTTATTTGAATGAAACGCAATAGTAGAATTAAGAGGTAAATTTAAGATTTCTAATAGTTTTTAATACGAAATATTATTTAATTATTATTGTATAATAATGGTTTATTTTTAGCTATTAGTTTACCTTTTTTTTTTATAAAATTTATAATCACTGATGATAGTTGGTTACTAATATTTTTCTAAAAATGCAATTAGTTTTTCGAGTTGAGAGATCCCATTCTTGAGCTTTAGGGTATCACATTTTGAATCAACGAATCGAAATTTTTACATAATTTCAATAGATATTATGTAAATTTTAATAAATTCAAATATATTTTTACATCCCGTGTTAAATCCAATCACTTCTATTAACCTTTTCTAATCCGTCTTGGCACCATCCCGTAGTACAACAAAGATCTTGTTATAGAAGAATATGTGAATTATATCTACAGAAACGTTAGACAAGAACAGTTCAAGAACAAAATAAAGAGGTAGGAAAACGAAAAGACGTTATGACCCTCGCACGGAGAGCAATTACTTGTGACTTGAGTTAAGAAGTTTAAGCGAAGAGTTGACGGAAAGTGAGACCAAATAAAAAAGCTGTGGCTAGCCTCCCGGCATACTGGGATACAGTAAACATCCCGGCATAATCTGTTATTGGTTGTTCCAAGTCCCGTGAATGATTGCCGGAAGAATGCTAAATTCCGGCATACCGGGATACAGTACACATCCCAGGACATTCTGTAAGTGGTGGTTTCAAGTACATGAATGGTTGCCAGGAGAATGCTAAATTCTGACATATTGGAATATAGTAAACATCCCGGCATTCTATAAGTAGTTGTTCCAAGACATAAATGATTGCTGGAAGAATGCTAAATTCCAGCATGCCGGAAAAGTGCTAAAATTCTGGCGTGTTGTTAGAGCACCCAAAATCCCGGGAATGATTTGCGGAAATTCTAGAATTCCATGGCCTGTCAAAGGAGAATTAAAATGATGGTAGTTATCAGGGCTGCCAAGAGAGGGTGACAGCTGAGACTTTTGTCATGGGCCTAGAATCGAAAAAGGCCCAACCGTTGGGCTTTGATGTGTTATATAATGTGTCTGATAGTTTGCTGATGCCACAAGAGTGCACTGTCTACCACCCAAAGTAGTAGTGCCAAAATAAACTATTTTATATATGACAATATTTTGATAGACCAAGGTTTTAAAACTTTTATTCATCTCTCATCAAGAAGGTTTTTAAATATTTTTGGCCTCATCTCAGATGAGGCAATAAAAAATTAAAAATTCTCTTTGTATTTTGTATGATATGTAAAGTATCAAATTTTGAATTTACTGTACATTTTTTAAAATAAATGCTTAATACTTTTTTATTAAACCAAAGTGATGTACTTTTTTTAAACAGGGCCTGGACCACAGATTTGTCATGGGCCAGAAAATTTCTCTCAGCAGCCTTGGCATTTATTATTTGATATGCCGGAATGATTGTGTATATAACAATATTTTGATAGACCAAGGTTTTAAAACTTTTATTCATCCCTCATCAGGAAGGTTTTTAAATATTTTTGGCCTCATCTCAGATGAGGCAATAAAAAATTAAAAATTCTCTTTGTATTTTGTATGATATGTAAAGTATCAAATTTTGAATTTACTGTACATTTTTTAAAATAAATGCTTAATACTTTTTTATTAAACCAAAGTGATGTACTTTTTTTAAACAGGGCCTGGACCACAGATTTGTCATGGGCCAGAAAATTTCTCTCAGCAGCCTTGGCATTTATTATTTGATATGCCGGAATGATTGCTGATTTTTACATCCCGTGTTAAATCCAATCACTTCTATTAATCTTTTCTAATCCGTCTTGGCACCATCCCGTAGTACAACAATATAAAAATATCAGGTCCAATATAAAAATAAAATAACATTTTTTACTATTTAAGCAAATGATATATTGTATTTCATCAAAATAGGAATGGCTTCACAATTTCAATGTCAAAATATTTCGATCATAATGAAAACAACAAATCATTTTATGGCTGCATTAATAACTTTTATTAATTTTTAAAAAATCAAAACAAAAGAACAATATTTAATGTTGCTTAGCTTTTCTTCATAGAAAATATTAAGCCAGGTAAATACACTATATTAATTTTTTCTCTCATTTAATAGTGCTTTTATGACTTTTTTAAAGACTGTTGAATCAAAATTCAGATTCTATTTATAATCTAGGGAATACATTTCTTGCAAAACCAGTACTTTGCTTTTGGACGATGTTTTAAATTTACAACATGATAAATGAAACCATTGCAGGCAACTATCACAAACAATAGACTCTTCATTATCAATATTAAGACAAGTATATAGGCAAAAAAATTATCATGTGTTTGGATAACATCATCTTCAACTAAGTTCCAAGCATCATTTGAAAAATATTTTCTAGCATACAAAATGTTTACACTTTCATCAAGTACAGATTATTAATATTTTCAGGACAGCATTCAACTTCATTCTCTTTTAATAACCAGTCATTTGTAGATATTTCTTGTGCTAATTTATCTCCAACAAACCACGAGACAGTTATTTTAGCCTTCTCTTCAATGTGTCTCTTCATAAAAGGCAATAATTTCTTCCTTCTTTTAGTTAAACCAATCACTGTTATGTCAATTCCTTTTGGTCGGCCTCTTTTCATTGATTTGGGTAATTGTATTTCCTTAAGAGAAACTGTATTATTTTCAGGTTCCACAGTATTGGGTTCAGTAGTCTGAACTTCTGTAGCCTCAGGTTCTAAACACTTGGATACTGTAGTCTCTACTTCTGAATGACCTAAAGCTCTGTTTTCAATTTCTTCAGAATTTATCAATATCAATTTGTTCTACTTCTTCATCATTTGCCTCTATGTTGATATCATCTCCTTGTTCCCATTTTTTTTATCAACATCTTTAAAAAATGTAATCGTTTCTCAAGCAACACATGTGAAGTATCAGCAGTTAATTTGGCTATTTGAGTTGTATATGTTTGCCTTTGAAATTTCTCATTTAGAGACAGTGCACGTTTCCTTTGAATGAAAGTTACAGCCTCATTCCCCTCATATAGGGTTATTTTCAGAAAATACTCTGTGTTTCTAAATAATACTTTTGAGTCAAATGCATATCACACAAATTTTCTTCAAAAAGATCACAACCCATTTTTGCTCTGAAAGCTAATATGTGCTTGCATGGTAACTTCATTGATGAAAAATAATATAGGTACAATCTGTCATAGATACATTACATTTGCCTGCACTAGTTTCAACACACCACCCATCATTATGTTGTTCCTTTGAACAACATAATGATAGGTGGTGTGTTGAAACTAGTGCAACTGACTTCACAGCAGATAACTGTTTCTCAACATGGTTAAATGCAAGTGATGTAAGATATCTGAAGTATTTTTCTTTTGGTGAATTATTTTCAAATTTTGAAACTGGTACCTTTTGCATCATTTTTGCTGTATCATAATCACGTTGAATGCATAAAGAGTTAATAACAACAAAAAGTTTGTAAAGAAGTCGGGGTTTCCCCTGGCCTCTTGCCAGAATTCATTACTTCCGTTTGCTTAACCCAGACCTCCATTGTAATATCGGTGTTAATACTGACTTTAACCTTTGATTATATAAGCAAATTAAGGAATAAATACATGCGAGAATACATTCTAATAAATGTTAACAGATAAATTACTTAATTGCTATCTTCTCTAGTATTTCTATTTGTGTTGGTTGACCTTGCCATTCAATTGTTTTGGCAGTTTAAAACAACTGATTTGTCTACTAATGAACCGGTTTTGCCTCCAGAAAGAGTGGCGGTTGGCGATTAGTGAGGTGGCGGTTTGTAGAGGGAATTTCATGTTTTAACATATAGGAGGAGATTTGTTATTGTAAGTGGCGGTTGGCGATTAGTGAGCTGGCGGTTTATAGAGGGAATTTCATGTTTTAACGATTGGTGATTAGTGAGGTGGCGGTTTATAGAGGGAATTTCATGTTTTGTTTTGTCTACTAATGAAATGGTTTTGCCTCCAGAAATGAGTGGCGGTTGACGATTAGTGAGGTGGCAGTTTAGGAGGGAATTTCATGTTTTAACACATAGGAGGAGATTTGTTATTGGCTTTCATCAAGCAAATAATGAGGGTGGCAGTTTATAGAGGGGTGCCTAAAAGAGGTTTGACTGTATACAAAAATTTTTAAATTACATCAAAATGGAATACAGATTTTAAAGTTACAAAAATGTAATGTTATACATAAACATTAACTGGAATTATTAATCATACATATAAGCTAAATTGTACAAAATTAATCTGGTTGGGAAGTTATGAACGATAGTATCTCAGTTAAACCCAATAACATTCTTGCAGCTAGGGACCTTGTTTCTTCACTGCATACTTCCAGGCACTGCTTATCTCATCGGCTTGTTTAACATTAATCACATTCTCCTTGTTACACAACTTTAAGATTTCAATTTTTTTTGTTATTGCCAAGTCTTTCTTGTTGTATACAGTTTTAATAATTTTTGCATCTTGCCATACAACATCAATCTTTTTGGTATACTCTTTGAGCTAGGGCAGTGGCTAAATTACCTTTGGATATATTATCCTTATGCTCCGCTAGCCTTTCTTTAAAGTTCCTTGCTGTAGTGCTGACATATACTTCGTTTCTATTGTTTCCTACATTACATACAGGAATTTTATAGACCCCAGACTTATATTCTTTGCCATATTTCAGTTTTTCATTCCTAATGTTAAACACTGTAGGTGGTCTCTTATACTGTTTGTCTACCACAAGAATAGCTCCCTCCAGGATGTCTACTTACGGCCGTATTCACGAATTTAACTTTTGACTAACGGTTCGGTGACCACTGGTCGAACCTGACTTTGACCTTTGGTTCGTTTGGTATTCACCAGTTCTGTCTGACCACAGTCAACGGATTACTGGTTATTGAACCATTCTTTTGTAAACGATTAGATCATTGGTTGTAAGTGTCATGTGACTATTTTTCTATTTTTATCAATGTTGGTTTTCAAACAAGAATTAAAAGATGGCAGAAATTTTTCTTTCGTCTGCAGAATTAAGAAAATGCTTTTCGAATTTTGAAAAGGAGCTATTACTCGAGATAGTTAAATCAAAATTAATGTTATAGAAAATAAACAAATAAATAAAGTATTCCAAAAAAGCTTGGTAACATTCTGCTTGAAAAGAAATAGAAATTAAATTCACAACTGGAATTTTGTGACGTTACGTATACAATGTTACAGAAATTAATTATAATTAAAAAAGCGTGCGACTAAATCTCCCAAACAGATGCTATTATTTGGAAAGTTCCTTGGAAGCATAAAATCTCAAAGCTAAAAGTAACTG